>WMED01021940.1:0-11794 GCA_019650415.1 Pipa parva | reverse complement strand
TAACGAGCAGTTGGACAGGTGTACCTAATAAAGTGGCCGGTGAGTGTATATTTACAAAAACATTTATTTTATTAGTAGAACCTAGTTTAGTATTCGTTTTAAGGTGACAGGTGCACTTTAATATAATGCAAAAGTAGATGTAATCCCTTTCTCAGATTATAAATTGTACTATATAGCTACATGAGTCATTGTCTTATTTATTTCAGGTAGCAACACATCTAGCTTTTCTGCACAAGGAGCTTAACCTAGAGACGACAGATGACCACACAAACTGATGAGCGCACTAGCGCACACTCTGTGGGTTTTTTAAGAACATGTATTTAATTCTCTTGTTAATTCTTTTTGTACAAAGTATAGATAATAAATGATTCATTTATAGCTGTGTTGTGATTTTTCTAATGCACTGACTGGCTACATATGCAGTAGACCTAAACTTATTTTCCAGCCTAGGCTCAATAGGTGAGACACAGCTTAAAAGTATTTATAACCATTAATATCTAGTTGAAAAAAAAAATTCCTTTTAAATCTGTTCAACACTTCAGTGCTGACATAGATAATTATCTATGAGACTTAAGGGGATTATTCACTACAGTCCAAATTGTTGGGTATAGGTGTGCATTCGGCAGATAAAGACCGTCGAAATAGGCTACAACTGTCGAAGTCGCGTCTTTATAATGAGAATATTGTTGCAGGCGAGACTTTATTATGGGAAAATTGTCACGACTTTACAATGGGGAAATTGTAGCGGGTTTTGCTATGAGAATCCGCACCTTAGTGAATAATCCCCTATTAATGTGATCATCTGAGTTTTTTCTCTCAATTTCTGTGCCAACAATTCATTGTTTAATAAGTATAAAAATGGTCACCTTCTGCTAACTTTCACTGTTTTTTTTAAGGATTCCTGGGTGCATTAAAGTAAAAAAAAATGTTTAAATTATTTAAAGCCCAATTTTCAATTTATCACATTTGTAACTCTAGGGGGTCATAATTAAATGTTAAGGTAATTGCCAGAATGCAAACAATAGGAGAATCTGCTTTGATGAAAATGTAAGTTGAAATGAAAAACATAAATATTTTGAAGTATTATTCAGCTATTGTTGGTGAATTGTCCAACACTGACTTTTATATATCCCATTGATAAGTTTTCTGATATCCACCGATGTTATGAATTTCCACTTCAACAATATTTAACACATTTAAATAGCTGTTATCCCATAAATATAAGACCTATTTAGACATCAGCCTCACTACTTAAGGTTAATTATCTATCTTTTTCTATTATGTTAAATAATACATTAGATGTAAAAAAGCATTATCAAGTTTTGAGCTATCCAAAACACTGCTCTCATTGTTACAGCAATGAATAAAACGCTCAACCACTATTGAGAAAAGAATATTGATTGTTTTATTACTGTCAAAATAATTAAATTTCTCCAGCCTGCTTTCTTTTCAATTTGCATATGTCATGTTCTGTACAGGATTCAGCAACTGTTATAAAGCAAATCAAAAGCACTAGAATAGCAGGCCTTCTCAGATATAAAGCACTTATCCTTGAATGCATCCTTTAGATGCACTGGTTTATTTGTCTTGTACTCCAATATTAACCCTTCCCCCATCTGTGTTTGAATGTTCTCTGTGCTCACTAACTTTCCTTCATTGGAACTCATTGTGCTTAATCTGATTGTTACTTGAGCTGGAAGATCTGGAACCGTTTCTCTGATGTTTATAGTCGATGCACTTCCAAAGTTGAGGACCATCATGAATGTCTTTTGCATTCCATCCAGCTCTCTCACATAGGCAAAAACATTGGAATCATTCCATATGTAACACAGCCATCCTCTGTGTATGGGCAGTTCGTTTATCCTTAAACTATTTAATTCCCGATATAAATTTATGGTTGAATATTTCTCGTTTTTTTGCATCTAAGAGAGAAGAAGAAAATGAAAAATGATAATCTTTGTATTTGTTTTCATATTATATATTTTTTGACAAATAATGAAATCCTCATAGAATTTGTTGGCACTGAAAATGTTACACATACTACCATATTTTCCAGACTATAAGGCGCACTTTCTATGAGCGCCTTTTAAGCAATCTTGGTTCATATATAAGGCGCACCGGACTATAAGGCGCAGCACATTACCAGTAAATAAACCATAGCTCAGACCACAAGTCAAAGGGGGAGGAGCATGGTGTGTGCTGCGTGTTGAAGCAGCTGCAACGCTGAACTCTGGGGCCATATCCCCGAACCCGCGTCTTCCTCATGATGAAGTGGCGTCCAGCAGCCTCTATGTAAGGAGCACAATGTACCCGCCGACGAACACATATTCCCGCTGATGCCACCGCCGACCCCCTGCCGCCTGCAATAGAGATAAAGGATCCCGTATGATCCCCTCTCTTACTGTCCGGTTCATATATAAGGCACACCGGACTATAAGACGCACTTTCTATTTCTGAGTGCGCCTTTTAGTCCGGAAAATACGGTAGTCTTTTATTACTTGTTTATCACCTTAAAAGTAGTTGTTTAAAAGTTTAAATTTTTTACATTTAAATAGTTGTTTGATCCCTGAGGTTACTTATTTTAAGTATGGACTGAAAGAGATATAGTCAGTTCCCACAGGGGTCAGCAAAGTGTGGCTTGTGAGGCACATACGGCTCTTTTGTTATGGCTTGGAGCACATCTCATAAGTCCCGCCATGACCTCCAATGCCTCTTCTGATTGGCCGTTGGCAGGTCATGTGGTTGGGAGAGTGTGCTCCTCCCCCTTTGTGGCTCACAAAAAAATTGTCGCCGCTGGAGGAGGAAGTGAAATGGCTCCCTCCTCAACTAAGTTTGCCGACCCCTGCCTTAGCATAAAGAGACTGCATGAAAATGAATTCTAAGTGCTGGAATAATTGTGTTTCTGCTTTACAGGGTTACATTTCTTTAGATATTTATTAGGGAGTAACAGGAGAGATTTATTGATCTTATGGTATAGAGAAAGAAAAGCAAATGCAATATAATGGGATGCTTACTTCAACATTTACAGTCTGGTAATTTTGGTTGACTGAAAGCCAGGTTTTGTTGGCTCCACTAAACCCAGCATTTTCACTGGAATCCCATTGCATTGGTGTCTTTTCTGGGTATTCAGTCTGGAATACAGGCATAAAACATTGAATATGTGTTAGAAATATAGAAAAAAACAGTGGTAGCCATTGGATATTTTATTTATTCTTAATTAGTTTAAAAGTATCCTAAGCCAAAATCTATAACACTGCAAATAATACTAATTCCCACTTTTCGGGCACCTTTTAAAAGATCACTTCTCGTGTGTGTGAGAATCTGCTTTTAAATGAAGTTATTTTGTTCATAGTCATGTTTATTATTGGTTACTTACTGAATCATATTCGCCAGTCTGGTTAATACTTTCATTGACTATTGCAGAGCCATCTTCCATTCCCAGTTCCTCACCATAATAGGTTGTAGGGGTACCAGGAAGTGTTAAAAGAAGCATATTAATTACATTGATATATTCTTTACCAACACGAGATGCAATGCGAGAATTGCTGGGACTCCCAACCTAATGGAGAAAGCATGAATATATGTGAATTATTCCACATGCTATGAGAGAATTACTTTAGTAGTTTTGTATTTTTTTTTTTTTTATTATTATTATTGTGAAATAATATATTTAAATAAAGTTGAAAACAATCGCAATGTAAAAAAAAAAGCAGCAAAACATAACTTTCCACAAAGCGATAAAAGCTTTTTTTAAATAGGCGATACTAGAGAAATAAAAAAACATTATGGGGGTTATTGACTAAAGTCCAAATTGTCAAGTAAAGGTGTGAATTCGCCAACTAACCACAGTCGCACACTAGCCAATAGACAGCTACTGTGAATATTGTCGAGGTCACAACTTTACTATGGGAATATTATCGAGGTCACAACTTTACTTTGGGAATATTTTCAAGGTCATGACATTACTTTTGTCGATGTTACAGATTTGCTATGGGAATCTGCTGTTTGAGAATTTGACAGTCTAATTCTCACTAAAAGCCAATAACCCCCTATTTCTCAAGCGTTAAGTTTTCAAAATACTTTTTGACTTTTATAAATATTCCTTTTGTGTTTCTTTGAGACTCTCAAGCTTGTACAATGTTTATGTAAACTTATCAGATAGGTTTTAGCAAACAGGGACTGAACATAAAAATTCAGGTTCTCAAAAATCACATTATACTTCTATAGCAACAATTGTATGTGATTTCCAAGAGCCACTGGTCTGTTTTTTATTTTTTTGGTGAGAGTAGTCACTCCTGCTACACTTAGTAAATGCTGTGCTTGAGGACTTTGCTACAACAAGACATGAAATATATTTAAAGTTTTACCATCCAGTGGGGCCACTTTCCCTTTGGCATTGATCTCATCCATAAGTCGACAACTGTAAATATAGAATTTCCCGATATGTCTGCTTTATTCAGATCAAACAGATAGAAGTTAAGAGGAAAGTCAGCTTCCTGAATGAACGAGTTCCCATAATACATCATAGTTTTCTCCACTGATGCCTGGTCATTAGAGTCCGTACCCATGAACCTTTAATAAAAAAAAAAAAAAAGTCAGAATTTTGTGATTATTAAGAGTTTTCTTAAGTGATAACTATGTTTTGTTCTTAACAATGTAATTTATAATAGGAAAACACTTAGGGGGTTATTCACTAAGGTGCGAATTCGATTGTCGAATTCTCAAGCAGCGGATTCCCATAGTAAATCTGCGACAATTTCCCAATTGTAAAGTCGCAACAATTTTTAAAGTTAAGATTGTGACAATTTTCCCATAATAAAGTCACGACTGTGACAATATTCTCATAAAGACGCAACTGTGACAGTAGCAGCCTATTGCGACTGTCTTTATCTGGCAAATTCGCACCTATACGCAACAATTCAGACTTTAGCGAATAACCCCTTTTAGTCTGAAAAACTTACTGGACTGGAATCCTATGTTTCCCTTCTTCCCATTCAAGCTGTTTAATGTCACTGTTTTTATCATATGAAGACCCAGTGTGGAAAACTGGTGACCCTTGGGAGATAATCTAATTTTCAATACAACAGTTTGTTTCTCTATTTCTTGCTCTTGCCTGTCTCAGCAGAGAGAGTCAGTATTTTATATATATATGTTTTTGGAGAAAATGTTTTCATTTCTGTATCTAAGGAAGGGCCATTCAGTATGGACTGGATGCCTTTCCAGTGCCTGGTTGTATGTGTCTGCAGACGATAACTTTGTGTCAGTACCTTCGCTGGAGAGAGATGGGTGTGAGAAATTTATTTTTTTCTGCCATGTTGCTGTCATATTGCAGGATCTGGGGCACAAGTAGGGTACAGTTACCCTGAAATCTTCATTGGCATTCAAGGTTATATCTTGCTGGGTTTTTTTTTAATCTAAAAACGCCATTTTAGTTGCATAGCTTGTACAAGACGTGTAAGCTGACGCTCTTTGGCAGTGTCCATGTGTCATGAGGCTTTATTGACATGGGTTTATTGACTAAAGTGAGAATTCGACTGTCGAATTCTCAAATATCGGATTCCCAAAGCAAGTCTGTGACTGTGACCACAACAATTTTAAAGTTGTGACTGTGACAATATTTCCAACTTAAAGTTTCAAATGCGACAAAATTCTCATTATAACGACATGACTGCAACAGTAGCAGTCTATTGCGACTGTCTTTAGCTGGCGAATTCACATTTTTATTCATCAATTCTGACTTTAGCCAATAACCCCCCCAAACCTGTTGCTGTCTTAGCTATAACCTAGATCAACCATCTTGCTTTCTATGGCACCTGTGCCAACACTTGTCTTAAAGGGGTCATTTTATAGACACTGCTGTGAATAAGGTCCTGCAGTTTGCCATGGATCTATATTTATACCAAAACAATAATTAAATAATGCAAATTGAATCTGTCAGAACAGAAGAAAAACACTGCACAATGCATCTTTAATATTACCATGTTTGCTGCAAGTCATTTAGACAGCCTGCTTGCATAAAAATGCACCAAAATGTTCTCTGACATTCACATTGACATCATAGAATCTGTTCAAGGAGGCTGGCCTGAGTTGAGGCATATGACAATTCTATTGCTTTTTTTTTTTTTAATGACTAGTTGCATGTGAAATATCGGAAAAGATTTTTCATGTTTATTTCGACTGACTCCCATTAAAAAGCATGTTTATCTATAGGCACATGGCACAATTAGAACTGGATTATATAGAACGGTAAATATATGTGCATTTACATGTCAGTTCAGATACTAGGTTTAGACATTTTCAAATACTCTTGTGCATATTCATGAAAGTCTGAACAGTGTAAATGTCAGAATTCGCCACTTCCCAATTTTCATATATTCATCAAACTGCAATGTAGAGAATTTGTGAGCAATTTGGGCACTTCCAATGATTGCAAAGTTATGAAGCTCTCTGCATCATACTGTGGTAATTCAGATGTTTATCAAGCATCAGTCTGTTGAAGCAGCAAATTCAGCAAGGCGTACTCTGTCAACTTCACCAGATCAAAGTGGTGAATTAGAGGATTGATGACAGGGTTCCTACTGCCATATTGAATAAGGCACACTACTCAATAAACCACTTCTGACTCCCTTCAATTCTTAGATATGGGAATCTGCTACTTAGTGAATAAGGAGTAGAGAATTTGTGACTATTGGAGCGTAGTAACCCAAAGTGACTGGAATTCACTTGGACACTCAAATTTTCACTTTGATGAATAAGCCCCATATATGACTGTGTGTGTTACATTAAAGGGGAACTATAGTCAAAATACATCCTTACATATGCAGTACTATACCTTAATGAGAAGCATTTTACCCCAGTAGTTGTTTTATGTGACACAGAATGATTGAGTAAGCAGCACTGATAAACTCCCGCACCAGGAAATGTATGTGTGACATGTACTGGCCAGTTTTCCATGAAAAGGTTCCCTCCCCCGGACATTTTTGCCCTATTTACTACTTGGCACATGTACACAAGTCAGCTTTTCCTCTGTAATCTCCTGCATTCCAAATTAATTTATGTGGCCAAAAGGTCAGCACACTGCTTAACCAATACCAGTCAGGCAGCTTTTTCTTCTCCTGTTGCATGACTTGCAGAACAGAAAGAGGAGGGAGGGGGAGCTGGGGGAGGAAAATGTCAGCTCTCAGGAAAGCTAATTAAGGGAAGCAAACTGCAAGTATTATTTCTTTACTAAATGTTTTTTATAACTATTTGTGTCAGCAAATGGCTTAGTATAAAGGAGTTTTATATATATGTGTGCAGTTATACCAGTACTATAGTGCCCCTTTATCTCTGCAAACAATGTATATAATACTGTCTATTAGCTATATATAATTATACTAATATTTTTGATATGGAAATTACAAAGGTTTAATAATTTGCCATTTCCTTTTTTTCAATCAATTTTTTCTTTTTTATGTAGAGTCCATAATATGTGGGCAGACTCAGAAATTTAACATCAATCATTCCTTCACTTTGAAACTGTCATAAATATAAAAATCCACCAGACTGTAGTGGGTGTTAAGCCTGATTTGATTTTCTAATTTTAAAATTAAATGATATTAATTTATAACCTAAAAAAAAATTCCCAAGTCTGTCTTGATCCCTGAAAATGTTCTACCTTGAGGGGTCTGAGACCCACAAGCAAGACCCCAAGGATCCATCGAGGGATACTCTGAGGAAGGAACCCCCTGTGTTCTGCTCCTGGTTAACATCACCCACTTGTGACAGGGAGCAGTAATGGAGCAGGAGGCAGAAATAGAGGAGCTGTAACACACTGGAACATGAGAACAGGAACAGGAGAACTGCAACAAGTAGGAAATTGAGAGATGGAACAGCGGAACTGTAGTACACAGGTGATGGTGAGCAGGAGTAGCAGAACCGCAACAGTCATTGGATTGCAGGAGCAGCAGAACTATAATGCACAGGCAGTAAAAATTTGGAACTGGAAAACTAATACAGGAACACTGGAGAGATCAAATTCTGAACATTGTGCCTGGAGCAACAGGACAATGTCCAAGGAAATGTAATGGGTAGCATACTATTGTCTAGCACAGGTGTCGGCAAAGTGCGGCTCACGTGCCACATGCGGCTTCTTACCCGCCTCATTGTGGCTCGGAACGCACTTCCGAAGCCCCACCCATGACCTCCGATGCCTCTTCTGATTGGCCGTCGGCAGGTCATGTGGTCGGGAGAGTGCACTCCTCCCCCACTGCGGCTCACAAATAAACTTTCGCAGCTGGAGGAGGGAGCGAATTGGCTTCCTCTACATTTAAGTTTGCCGATCCCTGGTCTAGCAACAAGACAAGGCTGCACGCTGGCAGTCGGAGCCACAAGCAGAGAGGCTTATAACAGAATAATGATTTACTAACTGGTATTGCAGATGAGTCCTGTGATTAGGGACTCTTATTTTCTGTCAGGTTGACAGCAAACATCCAGTGTCAATTTTTACACATTTCTTTACCTATTTTACCTAAAGGGTATAAGATGCATTCAGCAAAATTACTATTAATAAAAAATATTCTATAACACGTTTGTGCATTGCTTTCTTTTAGACTGACATTACTTTGTTTTTCCTTTTAAAGCATTCCTTATTTTCCTTTATAGCATTGCCACAAACCCACTGGAATTTAAAACTAGCTTTGCTGTGAGGTCCCATATTGCTACAGTTTGTGGTTCAAACTGGCACACAAATTACACTGATCTAAATAGATACAGTAACTCAACAGTGATATTGTAATGTGAAAGGAACAAGGTCATTTTACATTAAATTGTCTATAGGAAACTGAGATAATGGTACATATAGCCGTTTATAAATTTGAAACCAGGTTGTCAGTCCTGCACAACTCTACTGAAATTCACCCTATTCAACTCCACTTTTTAGCACTAAACTCAACTTTCATACAATGACAAAAAGCCTATCTATTCTGTAAAAACAAATGATTGTATAGGATCATACATGCTACCATTTCCCAAGATGACTAGGATTTGTGAAATAAACCTAATTCAGGTCAATATAGACTTTAGTGCCAGCTCAAACACAGTATATTTCACAGGTCTTCCTCTTTAATGGGGAATGATGGCATGTATGGTAGGGCAATAGAACAAATAAAAAACATCTAAATATAAAAAGAAACCCAAATTCACAGATGGCGTAAAGGATCTATTTAACACTGAAATAAAGAAAATAGAAGAGAGAGAATTTACCTGTACCGCCCTGGTTCCCTGCTGTATTGGTTTATAGTTTGGCGGAAGTTTCGAATGATGTCATGCATACCAACTTGAGTGGTCGTATAGTCATGGAAAAGTTCCCTGTATGTTGTAATTGTACTCTACAGTAAAATAATTATATTCATTTCAGTAAGTAAATTGTGTAACATTCCTACAATACTAGTACAACTGTATCTAAGCCTTTGCTAGCTTTTACATAGTCTTTACTATACTGCTATATACAATAATACCTATGGAAGCCTCTGCTGAAAATAGATCCAATCTGTTTACTCTTCTGTACTGGCACCAGCCTGGCAGACATGCCAGCATATGGGGTTCTACTTTCAGTTTTGCCAGGTCTAAAGTAAGCCCTTGATGGCACACTGCGGGAAGAAGCTGATAGGCGAAACGCGTTCAGTGGGGCACATCCATGGAAGGACTTTGTACCTAGCCGGCCATACTGACCTGATTCAAACCTGAAAGCCAGAATTTTTTCTCTACCTGTACACAATCCAGCATTTTTATTGGGGTAAATATTGTCTCCCTGTGATAATTTGTTTCAGTAAATGGATGGCATGGGTATCATGGTTTGGATTGATGATGGTCTTTATTTTTATCATTGATATTGTATGCATTTCAATATATATACTCAATTATTGAATTAACACTGTGTGGCGATAGTTGCATTCTCTATTCCTTATTAGATCATGAAGTCTCCTTGAAATTCTTTTAAATGTTTTTATCTGTTTATTCTGTTTTTGCTTTGGTTACATTACTGCCTTGATGGAGATTTTATTGTTTTGTTAAATAAAAATCCCTTTTCTTAATTCATTAAGATTATTTGCGACAATCTTTTTTGATTTTTGAGTGTGCGCCAAAACAATTGGGTTCTTTTTTCTTTGCATCCATGTCATTAACCCATTAGCTGCACCTCATTTTGTTAAATTAGTACACATGCTCGCAGCCATTCCCCCCTTTTTTCTAAAGTAAGCCCTTGCCATGCATGTTATAACATTCGGTTTGGGGAGGGGGGGTTCAAATTTAAGCATTAGCAATGTTTCAGTCGATCAGTTTCTGGAAAGAACCTCATAATGGTCGGCACTTCCAACTTGTAGCAGATTCTGTTACCTAACAATGGCAGGTGCTTCTAACTTGTAGCAAATCTTGCAACCTCATAAAAACCTAATAATGGCAGGTGCTTCCAACTTGTAGCAAATCTTGTAACCTAACAATGGCAGGTGCTTCCAACTTGTAGCAAATCTTGTAACCTAATAATGGCAGGTGCTTCCAACTTGTAGCAAATCTTGTAACCTAATAATGGCAGGTGCTTCTAACTTGTAGCAAATCTTGTAACCTAATAATGGCAAGTGCTTCTGCTGCAAGCTCCCATTGAGCAGTTAATATATAGTATCAGACCCATTATTTTTTTTTACTGGTCACTGGTCTACAGCCATACATTTTTACTTGCTCTAGCTAACTATCTAGTTATATGAACAATGTTTTGAAATGGATCATGCGTTATTTGCAGAAAGAGCTTGTCTTGTCCAGCTTGTGGCTATCTATTAGTGTGATTTCCCTAGGAAATAAAAATGACACAGCTGCGTCATATGACATCAACATTGTTTAAGGGTATAATCCTCAGTTTTGGTTTACAAATAAAGAAGCCTGACAGCAATCCTTAAGCTTTTTCATAGGAAGTAGCATGGAATATATTTTCACTTCTAAATCTAAACCAACATTTCCCTTTTTTTTTTAATAGGAAAGGCTATAGTGAACAGTGTAAAACAAATACAGTAAACCCAGATAGAGATTAAGTTAAAGTTTCCAGTAACAGAATGATTTGCATTTTATTGCACATTAAGAAATGTGCCTGGAAAAGTTGCCAAACCATGTTAAACGATGCTCAGTTTTATAAGAAAGAGTGAAAAACAAGTATTGTACTACAATAACAACTGCAGGGTTCAGTTCTACACAAAGGGACATTTCATATCTGTCCCAGGGCAACTCTCCCACAAACCTCTGGCAGTGAACCTGCTGTGATTTTAGCTGAGGCATAAATAGAGGATTAAATAATAATAGTAACAATACTCACAGGATTTTGTGATTTATTAACCAAAGGCTCATCTCTAAGATGTTCTGCTTCCAAAAGAAATTTGGTAGCATCTATTGTAAATCCATCGACACCTTTCTCCAACCAGAATTTCACAATATTCTGTTTTTAAAAAAAATTACACTTTTTAATGAATTTGTTTATATATTCACCTGTACTTTCAAAAGCATGCAAAAAGGGTTTATCAGTTGTATATGCAGTGTAACACTGGATCAGTACACTGTAGCTACAGGAGAGATACAAACACACACTGGATCAGTACACTGTAGCTATAGGAGAGATACAAACACACACTGGATCAGTACACTGTAGCTACAGGAGTACAGGAGAGATACAATCATACACTGGATCAATACACTGTAGCTAAAGGAGAGATATAAACACACACTGGATCAGTACACTGTAGCTACAGGAGAGATACAAACACACACTGGATCA
>WMED01021938.1:0-11795 GCA_019650415.1 Pipa parva | reverse complement strand
CCCCCCCTCAGTTACAGATTGGGGTTACGTCACTCGTGTGCATTTACAGTGACAAGAACTGGGCCTCAGTGAATTTAGGTGCCAGTTTCATGTTATCTTTGCTGTGGGACACACTCTTGTGCATTCAGAATCACAAGTTATAGAATTCTGGTGCAAATAGCATTGGTTTTACAGAGTAAGGGAACATATACAAGCTTCTGGTTTTTACCCATCCTGTGCCAAGGGGTGGGAACATCCAGTGTAGGGTGGCTGTATGGAGTCCCAAGGTCCCCTACATTTTGGGGGAAATAATGTCTTAATTTGCCTAAATTCAGTATTCGATATTTGATATTTTTTCAATTCAGAATTTTGAGATTTTTTTTTTTTTGGATTAATACAAATCTGAAACTCTCATTTATTACTCATTATTACTTCTTTCTCCATAATAAAAGTCCCGGGCCGGGTACCAATATTTATATTGCCCTCAGGCCTCTACATAACCACGGGGGGGGGGGGGTCAGTCCCAAATATAACCCATATACTGCCACTAGACTGAAATTAATCAATCCCCCTCTAAACCTCAAACCCGCCTCCATTTATCAACAGCGTCCCACAGCGTCTCTATTTACGGGATAAATAAAATTCGAATCCATGTATTTTAAAGGAATTTTTATGTTGCAACGTGTGTTGTTTCTTTCCTCTTACAGAGGCCGAATCGCTAACAGCGCATCTGGCAGTGAAACGGTTAGTGGCTGCAATAGAGGAGACTGTAATTTTCTATCATTAACTCAATTTGAAGGAGAATACACAAGACTCTTTAAATGCAGTTAAACCCTCAATCATGATATATTATGGTCACAATAGCGCAGCAGTCAGGGATAGATAAACGCTGTTTATCCCACTTACATGACCAATTGCCCCATCTAACATGTAATACAAATTCTAATTGATCTTTCACCTTAATCCTGTACTAGATAACAATTCCACCCTAATCTGGCTCTATTCTCCCCAGTAAACGCTGCGTATTAACAGTCGCTATCTTCACATTACAGCAGAAAATGCCAATGGATTCCTTACAAGAGAAATTGCTCTGCATGGCCATATTTAACCCACAAACGACTGATTCGTTTTTAAGGGTAATTTGACTTTAAAGGACAAGTAACGCCAAAAAATAATAATGACGATTCCCATTTCGATTAGCTATTCAAATAAAGAGCTTGTAAAAATATTATTTTTGAAGTTCAATTGATGAATTTTATTGCTTTCTGTCAGTTTTTATCTTTAGGGATAGCAGCCATGTTCATAAACAAACCTTACCCAGTCCCATTGGTTTCTATGGTGATTTAGATAATAGGAAGTGTTGCCCTAAAGCCCAATTTTTAAAGCTAAATATTTTACTTTATAGAATATTTGGTAGCACAGATAGATACATTCATAATTACAATATATTATGTATCTATCTATCTGTATCTATCTATCTATCTATCTATCTATCTATCTATCTGTATCTATCTATCTATCTATCTATCTGTATCTATATCTATCTATCTATCTATCTGTATCTATCTATCTATCTATCTATCTGTACCTCTCTCTATCTGTACCTCTCTCTATCTGTACCTCTCTCTATCTGTATCTCTCTCTATCTGTACCTCTCTCTATCTGTATCTCTCTCTATCTGTACCTCTCTCTATCTGTACCTCTCTCTATCTGTACCTCTCTCTATCTGTACCTCTCTCTATCTGTACCTCTCTCTATTTGTACCTCTCTATTTGTGTATTTATCTAAGTGACATACTGTATATAGTGGATGTGACTATGTTATACACTGGGATATATACTATCTAGTGCTATTAGTTCTGCACATGTAAATCAGTCTATTGTTAAGAGGACACTTTAGCCGAGGAGACAAGTAAAATCTGAGCTTTAACACTACAAAGGCTGCCCTTGATCTCCAGTAAAGCTGTTAGTATTATGTGCAATGTCACAGAGAATTCATTCCACATTTTATACAATAAGTCTCTCTGCTTGTCATTTGGCCTTGATACATTTACTTTTCTTTTAGTTTTTTTTATTTTATCATCAACCTTCGCTGCGCTTCTGTAATAATCTGTATCCTCCCTGCAAACCCAGTGTGGAAATCAGCCACAAGGTAGTGGGGGTGGGAGATTTTACATAGCTAATAGGGGAAACAGGTCTGAAGAGTTGGTCAGAACGAGAATACAAAGCATGACAATGTTGGCTTCAGGGATGTTATTATTTTAAAGGATACAGAACCAATCTGAAGCCTATCCTTCCATTAGGAGCCATGTTTTTCCCAAGATCCCATGCATCAATGCCATATATGTAAAAGGCTAAGATGAAACACATGGCTATTGCTAGAAAACCATTTTAGCCCCTTGTGGGATATTTAAGGGCAAAATTTAATATGCAAAATTAGGCTGGCTAATAAAAAACAGTAAAGAGCATTATATTTCCTTGAAAACACATGCCCAACATATATTGGAAAGAAGGAAAGAGTTGTAGAAGCAGATGGCAAAAGGCAGTGGATGGAGCACTTAACATACAGGGGTTCAACCATCAGGACCAACATGGAAGGGATTCTTAGTGGAACAATCATTAAAGTAGGGTTGTAGGTTACTTTTTATTGGACCATTAGAGGTTTCTAGGTTAGATGTTTTAAGACCATGTAAGATGATAGGGTTCTAAGTTACTAGTTTCTGTGATCATGCATGATTATGGAGTTCTTGGTTAGCTGCTTTATAACTATGCATGATTATGGGGTTCTAGGTTGACCTACAACTATGTAGGATTATGGGGTTCTACGCTTGTTGTTTACAACCATGTAGGATTCAAGAGTTCCATGTTAGCTGTTTTGAAACTATGTAGGATTATAAGGGTTCTAGGTTAGTTGTTTTATAACCGTGAAGGAGCAAGATTATACTG
Source organism: Pipa parva (assembly GCA_019650415.1). Classification (NCBI taxonomy): domain Eukaryota; kingdom Metazoa; phylum Chordata; class Amphibia; order Anura; family Pipidae; genus Pipa; species Pipa parva. The sequence continues at coordinate 8,871 of WMED01021938.1, read as the reverse complement.
GGCAGCTGGAAGCACCGACAGAAGTATTAGAGAATTTATTACCTGTGGTGGATCCCTGCCCTGCTTGGCCTTCAGCAACTTGACCACAAAAAGCTCTGTCAGAAGGTAACCCCAATTGTGCTGTTGAAAAAGTGATACCGCGATTCCATGGGTAATTGTAATGCTTTGCTGAGCTGACTTCCAATGGGATATTCTATGAAGCTGTAACTGCCTTGAATTAATAAGCCAGAGCTCATAGCTGTAGAAAGCAAGTTAGCCTGAGGATTGTAGCAGTACCAAGGTGGTATGTACCCCAGTGGTGGGGAACTTGATGGCTTTGGCTATGTTCCCAATGAATATTCCTGGTACTGCTGCATGATAGAGCAATGACTATTAAAGACATGCAAAGGAAGTAAGCAGGGCTTTGTATCATTTGGAGAAGTAGCCATAGGGATATTGCTAACCAAGCCGTCAAAATAGCTTCATGCCAGTAGTTGTCGGATAAATGTACTTAATGATGTATGTCTTTTGACTCCCACTGCCTTTTCATTTTTGCTCAAGTTACTCTTCACTTGGCAGATTCCAGCGTGAAGATCCTGCTTAACAGCCCTGCCTCCTCCCCTTCCTCACCGATGCAATCATGCTTTCCAATACCGCTACTGCACATGTGCACACCAGGAAGAAGAGGGAAAGCAGCAAGTGCTGCTGGATCTGGATGATGGAATCTGCAGGAAGAAGGAGGGCAAGAGACATCCAACAGTAAGTACATTTATCCTCCCCAGGCTCCTTCACTCTTATTGGTAGTCATACATTAGTTCTTAAAGAGGGTTGACCTAACCCACAGCCAAAGTTAATAGGTTAATTTACCTTAGCAATCAAAACACCATTTAAATGACAATAAAACTATAAAAAAAAGTTCTGAACAAAAAAGTAAAATAAGGAGAAAACTACAAAATAAATAAAGACCGAATGGGGAATATTTATCAAAAAACTCATAAAACTTTTCTCCTGGTATATTGATATACTGTACCTTAAATATGTCAAAAATATCGATATTAAGCCCCTTCTGACTCTTTTTTTATCGCTGAAAAGCATTCGCCTGGTTGAGGGAGGGGAAAACCCATTATCCCCAAAGGAAATGCTTTTGAACATATTTATCGATATCAATAAATTTTATTCGGCACGGTATGAATTAAGGGAAATTGAAAATGCAGCGAAGAGAACAAACGGGGGAAAACGCAGTGGAAAAGATCGAAATGCGACGAAAAGGTCAAAAGGACCTTTATAATGTTCCCCCTGACTAAACATTTAAGAATGGGATTATGTATGACATGCTACAAAATTAGTGCAAGCAGGACAACCCCTAAGGCTGGAGCCAGACTAGCGAGCGCTGTTCTTTCACAACAGCGTGTCCTGAAAATACGCTGGCAAATACAGGCCTGCGTATTTTCAGGACGCCCTTTTCTATTGTATTTATTCGATGCTGTGTGACCACTCCTTCCACATTCCCAGCTCCTCCTGTCTCGTAACGTTCGTGTCACTTCCTTCTATCCCTAATAAAGCATCGCAAAATGTCGCTATGGTATTCCGGTGAGTGGTCATGCTAGTGTGACTGGGTCAGGTAAGTATAAAAGAGGAGTTTGCAACGAGCGTTTTTCTTTTCTTTTTTTAAGCGTAGTGTAAGCAACGCAATGTGAACCCGGCCATAACCTGCATGTGATTGCTATTGTTACCCACGTCATCCGTCTCCCTATCTCTTTTCTATAGACGCATGGTGTCATTTCCACAGCTTTCATTAACAACGTGAAATAAGGTCCGGAAACGTGAAATAAAACAAACTGAATTCTTTTTTCTTTTAATTTTTTTTTTTTTTTACAAAAAGATAAATATAGGATTTTATTAACACTTTTTGCACTGACAGAAGGGACACCGTCCACACCTTTTCATTAACACAGCGAACGCTATGATCACATGGTCACATCACTCTGAGGCACAAAGCAAAAAACAGATGTTTTGGGATTTTCAAGGCCATGATTATTTTTATTTTATTTTTTTACATTTTTAAAAATTTTTGAAGATTTTTTTGGTTGTTGTTTTTACTTTTTTTGGCATTAGAGATTCTTCGATTCTCTTCAGTAGCCGGGTCTGGAAAATAACTATGACATCACATTGAACGGATCATTAACAAACAGATGGCATAATGTAATGCTCCCTGGAAATGAACCATTGTTTGACTGTTTTAAACATTGTTTGTTTTTGCATTCTGAATTGAATAAGATAAAATAAAGAAAAAGATAGTATTTTTTTCATCATTAAAGAGCTACCGCTAGCCAACAGTGTTACATTAATAAAAAGAGGGCTGAGTCAATTAAGTTAAATTTATTGCTTTATACGTGTATTAGAAAATTCTCCAAATCAATGCAACATTTTCCTCTAAAGCCCAAAAATTCCTAAAGAAATTGTCTATTTTTTTTTTCAAAATATTTTAATCATTGATTTTCTAACCGTGATTTGCAAACGATTTGGCCTTAGCCATCAAATCACCCACCTGGCGCGCTCTTTAACCTTTTATCTGGTTGCTAGTGGCAGGGAATGGGGGGATTTTAAGTTATAAGGAATGTTGTTTAAGGCCAGGATGGGTTTTTTAAAAAAAATTCTGCAGTTTCTATCGTCTCGTTTTTGGATTTAGACAATGATAGGATTATTACATTTGAAAAAAATTTTTTTTTTTAAGTTGTTTTAACTGCTATTATCTACAGACTAAGGGGGTAATTCAGCAAACTGAAAATTTACCTCCTGATTCTTCGCATCAGCTCGCTGAGACTGTTACGCGCTCACTGATGTCCTACACGCGGACATCAGAGAACGCTTTAAAGGTATTCCAGTCTCGGCAATACCAGTCGCCTCGCCAAGACTGGAATACCTTTAAATCATTTGCTGATGTCCACGTGTAGGACATCAGCGAGTGCGTAAAAGTCTCGGCGAGCTGATGCGAAGGATCGGGAGGTAAGTTCACAGTTTGCTGAATTACCTCCTAAATGCCTCCTGTTAAAGGAGATGTAAACTTGTTTTTTTTCTAGGGGTGATTCTTAAGGGGGTAAATCAAATCAGCAACCTTTTTGGCTGAGAGAGCCACATAGTGCGGCTCTGCTCAACCCTTTAAAATCCAGAGCCTCTGATGTCATATGTGACGTCACATTGGTGATGCCAGCAGCTCCGGATTGGCTAGCAACCCAGAAGCACGGTGACGTCAGTGGTTCCGGATTGGCTGCCAACACAGAGATGCGGTGGCATCAATGGCTCCGGATTGGCTAGCAACCTGGAAGTGCTGAGAGCTTTGTCTCTACAGTGCTTGCCAGCGATTAGCTGGCAGACTATAACGAATGGTGCTTCCATGTGAACACCACTCCTTACAGTCAAAGAGCCAGATGCGTCCATCAAAAGAGTCACATCTGGCTCGAGAGCCATATGTTGCCAACCCATGGAGGAAAATGCTTACTGACACCTCCATCGCGCTAGTGCTGCCTCTTACTTTGAGATAATGCCGAGATTCTTATCTTGTTTTGCGGAGCTGACATTCTCTTCACTTCCTGCTTCCTTTTCATCATCGGCGGTTACTTCAACGCATAAGCGGAAGCAGTTGAAAAAGTACAGGGAAAACTGTACTCAGCCTTGTTGAAGAGGAAGCAGGAAGCAAAGAAGATGGCAGCACTGCAAAAGAACAAGAGCGATGAAGGTGATCGGTAAGTATTTCCCCTTTCCCCCCTTTTAAGATTCACCCCTAGACAAAAAATGAGCTTTAGTTCCCCTTTAATAATTTTCATTCCAATTAAGAAATGCAAAATATCATTTTTCGATGTTTGCGGTGGTTGACAAAATGTAACTTGTTTCACATATTTAGATTTAAATATCATTTAGCCTGGTTGAAGAAAAGCGCAGAGGTCATTTTGTAAAGGGAAAGATATTATTATGTACCCATTATAGGGAAATATGGACATCAGATACATATATAGGGCATATTTACTAAAGGGTGATTTGTTTTTCTGTATTCCGCTGTATTTACTGTAGTTTTATACATACAGTAGGGGTTAGTACAAAGTACATATTTTGCACACAGCTCCTGCAGTCTCATCTTCAGTATTTTTCTGTTTATTTTTTTTTTCTAGAGATGCAACATATCTGATAATTTATTCATCAGCCAAAATAATGGAGTTGGGGCGTAAATTCAAATTTTACAAGCGATTGCTGACAATAGGGCATTCCGCGCCACCAGCTGGCATAGGGAGCAGGGAGATACTGAATAAGGTACGTCTGAAACTCAGTTACGAATATCTTACATCCTATCCAAGTGCCAACCGTAAACATTATACAAATCTTATTGGATAATATGATGTCTACGCAAGTTTATAACTGGCTAAATTTGAAATATTTAAAGGCTACTGAGATATTCACAATATTGCTACAACTCTTGTTATATATAAAGCATTTTTTGATCCCACTGTACATATGTACAGCACACAGGAAATAATTACATACATGTACATATGTAAAACAGCATTTAAACCCCTTGAACCCCAAGAAACTACCATCGATTTATTTATTTATTTATTTTGGTCCTTAAAGCTGCCATTAATATCAAATATATGGAAAAGACCCGCGTGGCCTTTAAAAATTCCCAAAAAACTCTAAATCATAGTCGGATCACAAGTTATTCAAGCCCATTTGCATTGTCTGAAAAATCAAATGAAAATAAGGGCTCGAAGACAAAAGGGGGTAAGGATATGTTTAAAGAACAACTAAAACTTGTGATTAAGGGAGCAGTCACATAGGAAACATAGGAATAACTGGTTTGAAAAATTCATTTTTACAATCTTGTCATTACTGGTCCTTATTAATAAGCTGTTCTTTATCGAACCCTTTAAAAAAATTTTTTTTTTTTTTGCGACATTGGTAAAAATATAGTATATGAAAGTATTTACCCTTTCTAGAAGTTATACAGTGATATATATTTGTATATTTATTTATACACAAAGATGGAATGATCCGATACTCAACGATAACTCAAAATGATTAGATTCAGCAAAAAATGGGTTTTTTTCTCCCGAGATGTAATACTGACTGCTTTCCCTAAATCTCTCACTTTCTCCCCCTAATGAAAGAAAATAATTCCCTGTTATGTTTAGATTCTTCCAAAGCAATCATTTTTTTTTTTTTAAACAAAACTTTAAAATATTAAGAAAACCTATTTTTTCACGTTTGGCGTTTCCTTCCCCAAAAATTTGCCATCAACGTATATTTTCTATAAATATATGTAAATATATATAGAATTAAACTATGTTCATATATATATATACATATCTATCTATCTATCTATAGAGAGAAAGATATTTTATATTTTAAGATATTGGGAAAGTGTATCAGTTCGCGTTATTAAAACTGTAAAAAAAAAAATTGGCTAAAAATGAGTTATTAAAAATATGCACGATAATAGCTTTGACGGTTGTTTAAAAATCGTCAGTAATTCCCATTTTGCGTCCTTGTTTAACGCAATTATGAGTCAAATATGTCGGCGATTCCCATTTTGCCTTTTCTTTTCTTTGTTACGTTAATGAAGGATTTTTGTAAAAATGATAAAAATTCACATTTGTGTGTTTTTTTTGTTTAAAAAATGATTTTTTTGGGGGGGGAACAAAGAAAATACATTGGTATAAATGGACAGAAGATGCTAAAAAAACACTTTTCATCTTTTTTTTTTTTTACATTAACGCCATCTGATACACCTCCCCAGAATTCCACCACCTTCCTCATTGCAGTAATATCTCCACACTGCTCCTTTTAGCGCTGGTGAGTTTAAACTAGTCATCCTTAACTATGGGTAAGCCGCTACACCAATAAATGGCTATATGGATAAGCTGCAACACAGGATTTTGCAGTGTAGAGCTTCTGTACCTCTTCTTCCCGTCTTTTTTGGACCTTTAAATGCAGCCACGCCTTAGGCAATCAATGCTTCAGCCAATCCTGTTCACTTAAAGAACCAAAGTGCATCCTGATTGGTCTACACAACCATCCAATTGTTCTTTGTGCTATTTTATAATCTAGTAGACAAATTCACAATGAGACTTCCATTCAGGGGCTGTAGTAAGTTTCCTCTGCATCTTCCATTTCTTCTTTATTTTTCTTAAATTAATTGTGATTTGTTCAATTTGATTTATAGAATAAAACATTCCCTTGTCGTCACCTCGAAAGTGACTTGTTCTTTTGGCAAGTAAAATCAAAAATCAGAAATTCTTCATAGCCTAAGGTAGATTTAAATGTGCTTTCTTCTATTGTGCTCTGCTGCTAATGAAGATACTGCTTGTATATTAAATGAGTAGCTAGTAACCTTGGCCTCAATGTTTATTTAAAGGGATTTAAAGGCAACATTTTTTTTCTTAAAAAAATAAATTAATAGCTGCAATAATGTCTAGTTAATATGCAGACAGGGTGATGCATTTTCCTGCACCGCAGAATCTGATTCTTTATGCAGTAAATCTTCATGTAATAGAAATTGTCACGTAATTAGAAGTCTTTCTATGCCATTTGCAGATTAGAAAAATAATATTGTTTGACTTAAGGGTGGCACTGTAGTTCCCTTTAAAGAAGCACAGGTTAAAGGGAAGTTAAAGTCACAGGCTTTTGGGGTTATTGAATAAAATCCAAATTGTTTAGTAAATTTGCCACTTCCCTGTATTCGGGTATTCAGCAAACTCTGCGATATGGCGAATTCGCCAGCTGATGACTGTCACACACTACACAATAGGCTGCTACTGATGCTGTCACAGCTTCACTATGGGAATTATGACGTGGTTGCGGATTTGCTATGGGTGTGTAGCCACCTAAAATAATTAGAATTCAATCCGACGGTTGAATTCTCACTTAGTCCTAAAAAAAAAAACCTGAATGTCAGCTAGTCTATAATCGAACAGATAGAGCCAGAGTCCTGCATTTCATACTGAAAAAGAAAACTGGAGCACTATAGAGAACAGGAAGCTTAGGTCCGCCCCCTCTGCCCTGTGTAAGCAGCTCTGATTAGCTCTGGTTTTATCATGTTTTACACATGTGCAGTGAGGAGCAGTGCCACAGACAAGACAGAAACAGCAGGGGGAGGTCATAAACCCTGTAGTTCTTAACTCTGTCAACTGCAGTGTAAGCCCCCTGCCTGCCACATAGGAATGATTTATCTAAGTGGATTTAGCATATAAGTTGGTTGCAATTTGAAATATATGGGAATGTAATAAAATGTATGCCCAATCCAGCCTGGTATGCATGTTAACTAGACAAGCTGTACGAAAGCAGGGGAAAAATTTTTTTAAAAGAAATAATTAAAAAATAAAAATTCAGAATCCATTACAAACGCAACAGATATTTTTTTTTTCTTTTAAAATGAAAATTTTGCCTTTACGTCTCCTTTAAAGTCATATTCCGATGGCTTTAAGAACGAATAGAATAAGCTAAGGCGACAATGTTTCACAACTTGTACATGTTGCACTTCAATGGGACTTGCTTTTTCGAAGCAAGGTTTCTGTGTGTGCTTGACAAGTTCACACCACATTTGTGCAAAGAAACAACCACGATTTCCATCACAGACACTACGAAAAAAATTAAAGATATATATATATAACTAGATACGCGGAACTTTGTTATGAATAGTTTTCGTCCTCCTTGTAATTATAAGACTCTTGTACTCCTTCTTGCACAAACTCTTCTCGCTTTTCCCAGCCGTTCGGCCATCCGCCGTCCATCTGCGTAGTTGCGCCGTACGATTTTGCGGCGCCGTAGTTAATGTAATTCTGGGTGATGTCTCCCGTTTCCTCCGCCAGTTCATCTTCATCAATGAATCCACATTTCTCATCGCTGGTCTGCTCCGGATCCGCCCAGGGTTGTTTTTCCCCGGACGCAAATATCCCATAGAATATTACACCGCCGTAATGAACAAGCGCAGCGATCAGAAAGACATACTGCCACTCTTCTCTGGTCTGCGGAAACATGCGGAAAAAACATTTATATAACTTATCATAGGGTCAGATCTTGGAGGATCTCACAAAATAAGGAAAAATAATTTACCTATTTAAAAATGGATAAATCTAGGCTATTTACAAAAGAAAATACTGAAACAACTGATTCATGATTGTATCTATGCACTTTCCTTACTGTCCTTATTAACAGAGGCCTAGTAATCCCTAGCAACGAATCAGAGGTTGGATTTCATTATTCTAGATTCCTTATACCAATGAATGCTAACTGCTGATTGGTTGCTGGGGTTTACTATGGTCCTCATTGACTAATGTGCGAATTCACCTGTTGAATTCACTTCGCTACAATTTTAGTCGCATCTCCAAAATAGTCGCAAATTCACTTGTCAAAACTGACTGTGGAGAATATGCTTGTCAAACAGGCAGACAGTGGCAATCGCTGTCGGATGCGTAGTGCAGTGTAGTCAGGCAGACAGAAGTAGGATGAGAAGTCGTGTGGAGTGAGGGGAATTAGACAAGTGAAGGGCAGTGATGTCAGTCTCACCTTATTCCACTAACTGTATTCTGTGTATATTCTATTTCTATGTCACCTTGTCCCTACGTCACGTTGTCATTTAGTGGAGAATAGATGAAAATTCACAGTTCTACTCAACTATTCCAACTTTAGTCAATGAGACCTTAAGCCTCTGTATACGATTGCTGCTGTTGGTGAATTAACCAATTATTATACAAATATTAGGCATTATACTATACTCTATACCAGTGATGCCCAACCTACGGCCCGCGACACGGTGCTACCCGGCCCTCGAAGCTTCTGCCTACAGTGCAGGAAATTGGTAACAGTTGGGAGGACCTGGTCAGCTTATTACTGAACAGGATG
>WMED01021937.1:0-11795 GCA_019650415.1 Pipa parva | reverse complement strand
AACTTCCTGTGAGCGACAGGAAGTTAAATCATTGCTGGGGAGAGGAAACGCTATAGCGCTGGGCAACAGAGGAGCTAGGTAAGGAGAGAGAAAAGGAGGGGGGTGAGCGCTAAGATAGCGCCCCCTCCTTCAGAGGGTAGGGCTTGTAGGGGCAGCACAGTGTGATGGTGCTCTGATAATCTTGGAGACAGGGAGGGCTGGGCAGGCAGGGAGAGCTGACCAATCCAAGCAGGATTTATGTTGAAAGAGGGGTAGTCTTATATGGCGAGTATATCCCAAACTCTATATTTTAACTTGAAAAGTTATGGGTCGTCTTATACGCCGGCAAATACAGTATATATATATATATATATATATTTTTTTTTTTCACACTAGCGTATTATGCACTGCGCATAATACTCTAGTGTGAACCTAGCCTAATGTTAATGTTTTATCCAGGCCAAAAATATGTAAAGCCAGTGGTGCATTAGGTGGCCTTCAGTTGCAGTAAACAAGCTTGAACAGCTCTCCGCTGGTTTTAATGTAATCATTAGCAAACTGCTCAAAACTTCATACTTCCAGTGGTGAACCTCCTGTGTCATAAGATGCAAGTGGGCAGATAGACTGCAGTAGCAGTTAGTCAACGGAGAGCTGTTACAGTCAGTTTGGGACAAATCACCTTAAGCAGCATCACCCTAAGTCTAAGGCTGACCATATTCATTCCTTCTGGTAATTTTAACCAATTGTGCAAAAAGATTGTTCATATATCAAGTAGTTCATGCCTATAAACTATTTACATTTTTTTAATTAGTCTCTATATTATTCTCTATATTTTCTCCCCGCACTCCGGTTTCCTCCCACAAACCAAAAACATATATCTGTGTCTCTCTATGTGTGTGAATGAATAGGGAAACTAGATTGTAAGCTCTGGGGGCAGGGACTGAAGTGAATGGTGAGTCTCTTTAAAGCGCTGCGTAATATATCAGCTCTATATAAATGAATAAATTCATAAATACATACTTTGTGGTTATACAGGAAGGGATCTTTTTAATATTTTGTGCAGATAGGAGGTATACTAGATCTTTACTTTAAATATTAGAATACCATTAGGTTTGAATTATGAATGGGATCTATAGTATAGCTTTGTACATTTAGATGCATTTTTACATTCTGATCTGGTAAGTCTACTATGACATTATAATCCAGTTTTTGTTTCAATATAATCTTTCACCTTTATGCACATACCTAGTTTATATCTACAGTATTTATGCACAATTATATAATTAGTCTATTATTGCTGGGTTCACACGAGCGCATGATGTGCAGTGCATCATACACTCGTGTAAAGAAAAATACGCCAAGCCTATTTTTCAAATGTACTTACCAGCAACAGTGTGAACGCTCCCTCGACATTCACATCACTTCCTGTATGTTGCACAGTGCGGTGAATATACGCCGGCCAAAATGCGACACACAGCGTTCCAGAACCAGCCTATGCGCATCATACGTTCGTGTATTCGGAACTGGATAAGTATCGTCTGCTTTCATGGAGATATATATATATATATATATATATATATATATATATATATATATATATATATATTTTTTTTTTTATACACGAGTGTATGATGTGCTGCGCATCATAAGCTCGTGTGAATCCAGCCTAAGATAACTTTTTCACCTTCATAAAACCTTCACTAATTGACATTAGTACATGGATTTAAATTTAACATCAAACAAACAGATTTGTAACAGCACTACAATAAATAAATATAGAACTTAAAATGTATATAGTCCACAGTGCTGATAATAAATTGCTGTGTTGCTTCTTCTGTGATTTCAACAGTGTATGCCGTTAAATCTGTGTATTAGTGAATTCAATAAAAACAACCTGTGAAAAAAGCACACAAATCGCACTAATAATGCATTAAAACATAAAATAATATCTATTATGGACAGTTCCTTAATAAAAAACAAATGATACAGAAAGTCCAACTGTACTGTATCAGTTCTACGCGTTTCACCGATTTTATGTTAGCAGTTTCCTCAGGAACCCAGAAATTGCAGTAGTATAGCTGTGTAAAAACCTAACCGGCTATCATTTTTTATGTGCTTATTATACGAAGCACTTTTGTGAGTATAATGGATACTTGCTTTTTAAGAAATAAATTATGTTAAAGATATCACACTATGGAAGCATTTCTTTTTTCCTCTGAGTGAAAGCCTCACGTTTTCCCTCGTTTGAAGTTTCGGATGACATATATGTATGAATATAAAGTGATTTGAAGTTTTCTCTTGGGAGTTCTGAGAATTATATACAACACCTGTTTATTACCTTGTTCTGGTAAGCAGATCATTGTGTCGGATTTGAGGATTTTCCACAAGCACATTGCATTCGTTTGCAGTGCTTTTCGTTTTTATTCCATGAACATATATCACCTTTAATTAGTTGAGATATATTGTATGGTTTCTGGGAACTGTCCTTAATAGATATTATTTTTTTTACGTTGTAATGAACTATTAGTGCAATTTGTGTGCATTTCACAGGTTGTTTTTACATGGATTTAAATATTACATCATATTTCCTTTCAGTCCTAGTGCTGTATAAGTTATAATACCTAGTGTTTTATAAAAATGAATTGTGTGAATTAATATTATACTGAGGTTCCTGTTACTTTAAAAGGTTGGGTTTGGTAACCTATAAATGTCTGATTGCAGTGGAGATTTCTTGTCTAGGATTAAGCACTTGGGGGCTTGAAACGCATTAGATGTGGAACTGCATACGCTGTCATGTTTTAATTTTATAAATAATGTTATTTGAACCTGGAAGTACTGTATTTTTCAATTCATGTAGACTGTATAGGTTTATCAAGAATACTTGTTTCAAGCATGTCAATTTCATGTCCTTTCCTGAGGGAATCAAGTATGGCCAGCTTAAAGGAACAGTCCAGCCCGAATTAAAAAAGTACATTGTATTTGTATGGCCAGCTTGCACGTCAATGTGTGCTCCCTGTAGCTATGACGTGCAAGTTTCTCCCTAAGGGGGTAATTCACCATTGTGCGAAGTGAGGTTCGGATCCTTCGCCTCACTTTTGCACTTGGTGTTATGCACTCGCTGATGTCCTGCACATGGACATCAGCGAACGCTTTAAAGGGATTCCAGTCTCGGCGAGACCAAAAGAGTTGCCTCGCCGAGACTGGAATCCCTTTAAAGTGTTCGCTGATGTCAGCGTGCAGGACATCAGCGAGAGCATGACACCATGTGCGAAGTGAGGCGAAGGATCCAGACCTCACTTTGCACAATGGTGAATTACCTCCTAAGACAGTGATGGCCAACCTTTTGAACTCGGTGTGCCAAATTTGTCAAAAAAAAACGAGCAAACTTTGGGTGGTGTGTCAATTTGAGAAAAATCCAGAGGTAGGGCAACTCTCCTACTGAGAATTCGGCATGGACAGCTCCATGATGTGTGTCAGCAAAAACGTCTCGGTGTGCCACCTCTGACACGCATGTCATAGGTTAGCCATCACTGCCCTAAGAGTTCAAGGAAGTGTTGTTGCAGAGCTTCAGTTGGAAAGCAGCAAGCGAGGAATGCCCTCCTGATAGTAGGTATCTCCTACTTAGCACGTCGTAGTCGTTGTTAGAGGCTGTGGAATGCTACACGGAAGTGCTGTTTAGCACTTCTTTACAGATTCAAATTTTAACTTAGTAAAAAATGCTAATAAATAAATCATATTTTTGCAAAAATTTTTAATAGGCATATATAATACAATATATATTTTTTAAAATTCGGGCTAGACTTTTCCTTTAAAGTGTACCTGTCACCTGGTAATGAAGCACCAAAAATGAGTCAAGGATGCTAAATGTAACATTATTATTTATTGTGCTACTGAATGTATCACACAGGTACTTCTTTATTTAAAAAAAAAACACTATTTTATCAGGTATTCTGGGCTTGATTTGGGGCTTCATTACTAGGTGATAAGTGCTCTTCAGGACAAACTATTTAAAGGAAATCTTGGCTTCCACCTAGAGCAACACTTATGGCTGTACTCACTACTCGTCTAAATTCATACTTTACCATGTAAACGGTTATCCCTGACTTTGTTGAGTATTCTATGCCAGATATTCACATAGTTCTCTACTTGCAGCTGTGGAATCGAGAGTAATGTTTTGGGTAATTCTTTTAAGGGAGAACTCAGCCTTTTGCAAGTGAATACAATGCCAAAGAACATATTCCAGGGATATGACCATCACAAATGTGTTTTCTTTGTATTGCAGATGAAACCTTGGTTATCAATGTATTTTGTGGCGTTCTGTCTGGAGTAGTTTCCTCTTGTATTGCAAACCCCACAGATGTTTTAAAGGTATCATTTTAATTTTAATTCTTTTTATTTTAATACAACCATGTTGGAAATATTTTAATGCAGATGAAGATTTTCAGCAAAGCTACTTGGTGAATGTCTGCTATGTGTGCAGTTATCCAAAAATAAAATACAACTTGCTTCCCCCAGAGTTTAAATATTTTATAGATCATACTAATCTAAAATCATCATTACAAATCATGTATCTAAAACAGATTTGGATTAAAGACTGTTGAGGAATGATTTTTTTTATCTCAGGGGTCGGCAAACTTTGCACAGGGGGAGCCACAGGAGGGTATGGGTGGCGTTGGGTAGATGTGCTCACAGCCACAAAAAGGTAGATTAAGAGCCGCAATTTGCCTACCCCTGTTCTATCTAATATGCATAAAATGTAGGGTTATGCTAAATTATCAAAATGTGAAAGTTTGTAAATATTGCAAGTATTGAATAAAACATTTTTAATATTGCATTACTGTAACATTTCAGTTTCAGAGTTTATAGCCATACCACATGCACCTCCATAGCCAAGCTCCCCCCCCACACACACACCTTCCTGCTTTTCTGCGACCATCTCGTAGCAGATGTGGTAGGAGTGAAAGGGACTGTGCATGCCCAGAGCTATCCAGCCAATAGATGAATGGCTGGATAGCACTGGACATGTGTAGTCCCTTTCACTTCTACCACATTCTGCTATGAGATGGTCAAGGAAAAGCAGGAAGCTGGAGGGAGTGTGGCTATGCCCTGTGCTGCCGGGAATACCACGACTGAAATTAAAATGACTAAATAGGAAAAGTTTAAGCAAAATATAATGCTTGCCAACTACTTAAAAGGTAAAAACTAAGGGTTAAGACACACTTAACCCTTGATTTATAACTGCCTTTACATAACCTTTAATTGTGCATTTGTAGCTTACTGTACAAACACAATGTCTACTTAGATTAAACCAAAGAGACCCTGCAGAGTCAAAAGGCTGCACTAACTAGTATAAAATGGTGAGAGTGCAAATGGTATTTATAGCTGTATTGCCAACAATTTTGTTACTTGGCTTACAACTATCAAAGTTAGCATAGCGTGTGTGTGTGTGTATATATACCATGTGTATATATATACACTGTGTACCTTGATAATTATAATAGTTTGCTCTCTTCTGGCAGTATCTTGTTAGCAACACTACAATTTTTATTCCCTTATCTTCTTCAGCAAGCAGCCAATTACAATTAGCCTGCCAGGGACAGTATTCATTTTATCCATGAGGCTAGCCCTATCTTCTAATTCTCAATCCACAATATCCTCTTGCTTTGATTTCTGTTTCTGTGTAATATGTTGACAAATGTAATCCTATACATTTTCATAATTTGCACTGTATCTGGATTAACTATGTAGTACAATGTGGCTAAATTGTAGAATTCATGATGATTAATATATAGTACATTGCACAAGAAAGATTGATGTAATGTTTTAATTTACATAGGAACACTCTGCTCTAAACAGCTTGTGTGAGTATAGAACATGTGGTCACTGCATCTTGAAAACTTTCCAAGTCTTCCAAAGAGCAGTGACAGATGAAAAGGACAGAGTTTGAGCTTATTATGCTGTAAAAATAGCATCTTGACTTAATCATAAACCCCATCTACCTTAGGAGTACAGGAAGGGTAATACTTTGTATATTGTATCTATACATACATGTGCAAATTGGAAGTATAATTCCATATTTTGTAATACCTTTTTAAGGCAGACAGCAAGCATAACATTTCAGCATGGTTATTTCAGTTATAATTTGATTGTAATACATGGAAATGGTAAGATACCTAAAGATACACCATATACTATCAACTATTGGTGTCATCTTTGGTGTTCTGAATGGTTTTATTTCCGCAATAGCAGTATTATGGGAGAAAGGATCAGTGTGTTTGTTAATTGCAGTCAAAACTCTGTGAAATGAAACAACTTTAATATAAAGAATATCCTTGAAATTTTTGAACCCCTGTTTTAATTCATAATAAACAGTTCTAAAAATAGATCCTTTTCAGTGATATAGCTCATTTAACAAATATGAGACATGCCCTTAGCCCTGTGGTGCCATGTGTTATGGAGATGGGTCACTCTTGCAAAATTACAGATTCTGCACTGTATAGAAGTAAGCCTTTTTTAGAAGGGTAAGAGGGACACAGATTTAGTGCATTTTAGCTGCACTGCATAATATTTACAGCACTCTCTATAAATATTAAATCACCATATGCCAGCTATACTGAAAAGTAAGCCTTCTAAGCAAAAATGACATGCTTTTAACTTTTTTTTTTTTTTTTAAATATTTTTCTTCCCAACTTATTGCATTACAGTTAATTTACAACTTAACTATTCCATTGCCTTATATGCACTAACATTTACATATATACTCTGTCACTAAACTATAGATAAGAATGCAGGCCCAAGGCAGCATGATTCAAGGTGGAATGATAGGAAACTTCATCAATATTTACCAACAAGAAGGAACTAGAGGACTATGGAAGGCAAGTTAACGTAAAGGATAACTGTTAATCCAGTATATGACTGTATAGCATTGTGCGTCTTTCCAATTTTGAAGGTAGACTTTTTTTTCTTTTAAAATGTATTATGTGGATAAAAAACTGATTTTGTAACAGCTTCAAACCATTTTGGTGCTAGAGGTTTGCATGAAAAAGAATTTGTTGATTTTAAATCCAATGCATCAGTTTAGCATTATGCTTCTCTAGGATTCAGGGCTCCCGCAAAGGTCAGAGTAAAATATTTATGATACTGCCTAAATTCTCAGAAACAACATCACACCTGAGCTTTCCCCATGTTTTTTAACAATAGAAGAATTTTACATTTCTTCTGTATATAGTTTATATGTAGCCAATTGCACTGTAATGCAAAAAAATATATATTTGTAGCTGTACCCCAAACCTGAGATCAGTACCAGAGTTCACTGGTACACAAATGGTTTGAACAATGAAAACTTGGCTGATTATGTTATGAGAAAATGTCCATAGCCCTTAGATGCTAGCTCTATTGAAAGTTTAGAGTGTCCCTCTAGTTTTTGCTTTGTTTGTTTTTTGTTAAGAAATGTGCTACTTTAGATTTTTTTTCTTAGACTTAGCCACATTTATAATTCTGTCTCCCTGTTTTTATTGTAGGGGGTGTCCCTCACTGCACAGAGAGCAGCAATTGTGGTTGGTGTGGAGCTACCTGTATATGATATTACCAAGAAGCACATTATACTTTCAGGGTTCATGGGAGATACCATTTATACACACTTTCTGTAAGTTTCAGATACTCTGTGTGCCAATTTAAGCGAAAGTAACTCTATACTGCTTGTAATTTAATGTATTTGTTTAAAGAGACTGTGCCAAAGAGAGAGAAAAACCAAAAGAGCTGATTGGCACTGAAAAGGATCTGTGTTCCAAATACAGAATGTGTATTCTTCACTGTGGCAGCTGAGTTGCATCCACAAACAGGTTTTATACTTTGTTGATTTATTGACAGAAGTTACAGTAAAAAATATAATGGGAGTTATTCATGGAAGCCTAAATGAAAGGTCCAGATTAATGTCCATTCGCCACCTCTCTAGATCTGCTTATTCATTAACTTTGCATGCACTTTACATGCACACGCACATGCAATTCACCTAATAAGCTTAGGACTGTAACGAAGTAGCTAAGGGATGTAATGTTCAGTTAGTGGAACATTGTGAGGATGAAATCTTTGCACTTCACTTGTGAAATTCAATCACTCTGCATCTTACTACTGTTTGAATAGCTATGCAAGAAACAATGTCCAACACTTTTTGCTTTTGAGATAAGGGGATCCACTGCTTCAAGAATAAGGAGTAGCGAATTTGTGACCAATCGGAGCATAGTGAAAGTAAAATTCATTTTGACAGCCAGTTTTTTTTTTTTTTTTTTTAATTTATTTTTTTTAGGGGGAGTTATTAGTAAAGATAGTGGCTACTACTTTGTGTTTGTTGCCACATTTGTTATCAAGTCTTTTTTGCCAACATATAAATGCACTGTTTCAGGAGTAGTCTAATTACCAAATATAATACTGTGGCAAATTACAAGGTAGTGCTAAGCAAAGAAGCCAGCTGCTCAGAGCACTGAATAACTCTGCTCTAATTCTCTAAGTGCTTCTAAAAAAAAAGCTGCCTTCTCTATGAACTGTATAAGCAAGTTGTGGGAGTCTGTGCACTGACTTTCGTGTGCACACTCTCCAGTATTGAGAAATGTAAAAGGAGAGTGATTTCTAAGCTGGAGAAATGTTATTGACTGGATGAATCAGTGGCAATGCTTTCCAGCCTTATCTGTTGATTAAATTATTCAGCATCAGGGATCTGGGGCAGAGCGGGGGTTCTCTTATAGAATACTTTATTAGGCAAATTAGAAATTGTCGAGACTTTACAATGGGGAAATTGTCATGAATTTGCTATGGGAATCCTCTGTTTGATAATTGGACAGTCGAATTCACACCTTAGTGAATAACCCCCTATGGATTTAACTAGAAGTTTTGGATATGCTAGTGCAGCTCACTCACTTTTTCTAGCTTCAAATTCACATGCAAGTTTTCGTGCTTTTCCAGTTAACTACTGACTGCATACTTCCACACCTATCTCTTTGACTACCACAGAACTTTTATTTACTACCACTAAAGACACATACTGGCAAAAAAGGCATCTAAATAAGAGACCCAATTACCAAAAAATAACCAAAATGTAAGCATTGTATACACAAACTGGAAATCTGAAGTTAATTTTGCTCAGACTGTTTACAGCTATAACAATTACAGTGTTCATTACAGAGCACCATTACTGGCTCTGGACAAATGACTTCAGACATACCTAAAATAGTTTGTTACATGAATGAAAAATTAGCATATGGTGGCAAAGATCAAGGCCACTCCAAGAATTTTTAGGTTTGATTAAGTCCACCAGTCCTCTATTGTTAATTTGTTGCAGAAAAAAAAACACTTCAAAAGGAAACCCCTAATTCTATTCTCAGTTCTTTGATTTTTAAGTGAAAGATACGGGGTTATTTTCTGAAGTCCAAATTCGACTGTTGAATTCTCAAACAGCAGACTCCCATAGCAAATCCGCAACTGCAACAATTCTCCCATTGTAAAGTTGCGACAGTTTTTAAAGTTGCGTCTGTGACAATTTTTCCATAATAAAGCCGTGACTGCTACAATATTCTTATTATAAAGATGCGACTGCGACAGTAGCAGTCTATTGTGACTGTGTGTTTCTGGTGAATTCACACCTTTACACAACAATTTGGAATTTAAAGGACAACCCCCCATGACCTTTTACTCGAGCTAAGGCCCAATCAGTCAGATTACTTCTACACCACATGCTAGTTATCCTGGAAATAAATTAATTAAACTGTACCAATATCAAAAACTGATAGGATATTGGGTGGTCACAAGAAAAAAAGCAAAATGCTTCCAAATTTCTAAAGCCATTACCCATATTATGGAAGCATATTGGAAACAACCAGATGACTGTCTCTTTTACAGAGGTATCGGCATATATTGTGACCCAGAGCCTCATGTAATGACTCTATCAGCTAAGTCACCCAATGGGTCACAGAATGGTGAACCTTGAAAAGGTTTCATAAATTCGAAAAAATGGTTAACATTTGAAAATGAAAAAATAATCACAAAACAGGTTTTAGAAGAATTTAACAGATCTGTTGTTAATGATGCAGCTGTGGACATCATTAAAAAGCCAGGTAAATCTCCACCCTTTTAGTGTCATTACCAGGAGGCTACTTTGGTCTCCCCATCATGTAAAAATTCCACATCCAAGGCAACACAAGGCCATTTGATTTGATTTACTTTTATTAGTGATAACCATTACCTTTACCTGTATAAACCCTCATGAGATTTATTTGATCTGGAGGTAAAGCTACTTATTTCCAGTATCTATGGAGACAAAAGAAAGTTTTTAAAAAATTTATATCTGAATGTCACTTAACAGCTTATCACCATAGGTCATGGGATAATACACCAAGATCTGCATCCTCAAAGGCCTTAAAAGAAAACTAAGAATGTCATGGTCAGTAAAAGAGTAAGAACCTGAAGATATCTAAAGAAACTTATTTCCATATGACTTAGACTAGGTTCACACTGGCATCTTTATGCTCGGTGTATATATGCCGCACATAAAAAAAAAAAAAGCTTGCTGTGTAAACTTATGGACTTGCCTTATTCTGGCCACACCAGCATATGACTCATATACGCTGCATCCGGAATACTGGCCGTCACATTTTTGCCGGCGTATATACGCCACGCGCAAAATGCGGCCAGATAGGAGGAGCCACGAACACCGAGGGAGCGTTCACACTGGGGTCAGGTAAATACAATAGGAAAGTGTCACTACAATATACTCTGTCCTGAATTTGCCAGTGTATTTTCAGGAGGCACTTTCCTAAAATACGCTAGCGCAATTACACTAGTGTGAACCAGGCCTTAACCTTTTCTATTCCAGAGATGGAGTGGTTTAAGTGGTATTTGATCTTATCTGGAATTCAGATATCTCCAATCAGTGTGTCCCCCATACTGTACAACAAGGATACAAAACTCCTTTCATGACCAGATCACCATAAAAAACATTTGTTTAAATCCTTTATACTGAATAACAAAAAAAAACCAAAGCACTGTACAAAGCCATAGAGAAACTTCAATATCCATCCTCTTTATTTCCTGTTCTAACCCACTCCTGGTTGCCCATGGCAGTGCCAGTCTTTGTAGGGATGAACTGAGAGAACCATCTTTTCTTCTGTCCTGCCTCAAGAGGTGAATGAATATATTACCCATAATACCCTAATCTTTTTATTCTCCCAGATTTCCACAATGATGGTTAAATCACTGTACCCCCCCTCCCCCAAGAAAAAAAAGAAAATATTTTATTATTATTTTATTTTTTTGCTGGTTACAGCCATATTTTATATGCTGTATAAACAAATATCTGTTGTTTCATCATTTTCTATGAAATTTAGTTAATATGTATTCACATAGTGCCTGAGAAAGCATAGTTTTATTAAAGATGCAACCACCAAAGAAAACAAGAAAAATCAATAGAAATCAAAAATTCAACAGCTTTCTGTTGTCTGAATACTTCCATTAGTGCAGATTGTCCTCTTGTGCACTGTACAATAGTCTGCCTACTGCGCTGACTTCACTGTTTGTTTTGTATCAGGTCCAGTTTTACATGTGGATTGGCTGGAGCTTTAGCGTCAAATCCTGTTGATGTTGTGAGGACTAGGATGATGAACCAAAGGTCAATTTGTGATGGATCAGTTTCAAGTTACAAGGGCACTCTGGACTGCTTATTGCAAGTATGTATATGCCCAGAAAAAAATTAGTTTTCCATGGTTCAAAAAAAGGTTTTGTCATATTCTGTATTATACTTTTAGAAGTTTTTTGGTGTGTATTTATGT
>WMED01021936.1:0-11795 GCA_019650415.1 Pipa parva | reverse complement strand
TATATAGCCAATGAATTCACGATCTGAAGACTTTTTTTTTTTTGAGGTGAAACACAATTCAGTGAATCTCAGCGAATTAAAACATGTAGAAATAACAGTATCACCACAGACTGTACGAAAGTAAAGTTACTTTTGTTTATTTTATTTAGTTTATTTTTGTACCCTCCCCTCAGGTGGATCAGAGAAAGAGAGATTGTACCCACTGAAACACTGTGGGGATGGTCTAAACCAGCGGTTCTCAACCTTTTTCGCCGGCAACCCCATGCGCTGACGTCATCATGCCGCGATGTGATGATGTTTCGGCCAAAACGTCATCACATACGCGCGTCACGTGGTGACGTTCGGCCGAAACGTCATCACGTCGCGTGTCACGTGGTTACGTTTGCAGCCGACGTCACCCCGCAGGAACCCTTATAAGAAGGGTTCCTGCTGGCACTTCCGGGTACCGAAGCAGTTTTTGACCCCAGTGGGACAGCCTCACGACCCCCGCCGTGGTCGCGACCCACAGGTTGAGAATCGCTGGTCTAAACCAAACAGTACCTTACAATGACCTGTTGCGGCAGCCATAGCTTTTCATGTATTAAAAAGGTATATGCATATTCACTGGCAGCCTAGTAAAGATGCAATTATACCCAGAAAAGGAGACAGCTCACTCTGGAACAGGAATTATCTTAATATCTCTGCACATATAATGGAAATCAGTGACTTATTGAACTGTTGTGTATTCAAATTAAATTCCAGTGCTCTGCACTATAAATCACAGAATGATATGTGTTGGTGGCAGTTTTAGTCACAGTAATGCATTAAGTTTGTCATCGTGTCCAGAACCCTTAACATAGACAAACCCGATCACTATTTTCCCTTCAAATGTGCCATACAAATGAGAGTATGTAATAACATAACATTCAATTAAATATATGTTCCAGCTGGTGCTCCAGATCTGAAGCACAGCTGCACCAAATGCTCCTTATTTTATACTATTGTCATTCCTTGGAATGAAAAACTGATGATAGCTTCAAGGTCAACTTGTATAAAAACTCCCTGTCCTGCCATGATCAGTCAAATATTCCCAACCCGATATTCTTCAACCTTAGCCATAACACTATTTTTAATTAAACAAAGGCTTCTGGAAAAAAAAAATTGTGCTGGCAAAATGATATTTCCAACGATGAAAAATAAAATTCACTAAAAAAAAAAAAAAAAGAGAAAACCTTTTGAAATGATATATATATAATATATAGACTACATTTATATAGCGCTGCTAGGTTACACATCACCGAACATTTAAATGCTATATTTGAAGTTAAATGTTTACAGCAGTAAATCCTACGATGCAGTAGAAAATATTACTAAATAAAGTCAATGACAGTGATAGGGGTTAGCTGGTTGAAGCACCTGTGGTTATGAAATGAATCACTTCTTACTATTACAGAAAATTGGAGAAGAGCGCATTGAAATGTCTTCATCTGCATGTCACTTCAAGCGTTGTCCATGCCACTTAGTCACAAAACCCTAGAGGCTGTCCTCTACACAGATTCTTATAATACTTCAATTAAGGGACACCAAGCTGCCAGTCAGACAGCAGAGCATTTTTTTTTTTTTTTTTTGACGATTCCTTAAGTTTGTGCCACAGGCCTATCATTAAGAGAATATTTTTCACAGCAGGTTGCGAAGATTCTCATGCCATTAAATGGAATTGAAAAAAAAGCATCAGTTTGTTGCATTCACCTAACACGGATATTTTTTTCTTTCCATTGCTTAGAAGCAGCCATTAAAAACAATCTGTTTTATTGCAACCCAGAAAAGATCAGATGAAGTGCAAAATGTGGTTCATAGTAAATATAAGATGTATCAAACCTTAAAAAAAAAAAAAGCAACTGGAAGAGATATTTAGTCAAAGGGGAAAAAGTTCTCATTTATATTTGCAAATACATCCAATTAAAAAAACAACAACAACAACAAAAAAAAAATATATATATGTTTGAAGTTGGATGAATTTTAATGTTGACATTTGTTGGGGTTATAAAAATGACTGCAGTCTATGAGCTATAGTTGATGTTTTCAATAGTTAACCACTATATGGTTGTTTTTCATGCTATTACATCATGAATTTAATGGCTGCTTCCCTGAGCTGTTAACTCTAGTGCGCTCAGTATAATTCCTCCTACAACAGTTCCCTCCTAAATACAAAATATTTTGGGGCTTATTCATCAAAGTGAGAATTTGACTGTCAAGAGTGAATTCTCATCACTTTGGATCGCTGCGCTCCAATAGTTAGAATTCTGTATTCTTCATTGAATAAAACAAGGATTCTCATAACGAATATGCGACTGCATCAGTAGCCATCTCTTGCGTTGTGAGGAGTAGTCAGTCAGATAGTAGCAGCCCTGCCATCAGCCACCTAATTCTCCACTTCAGTCTGGCAAAGTAAAACTGACAAATGCAACACAATAGGCCTTGTCGAAATTCACTACTGCGACAGAGTCTGATGCTTGATGAATAGGCATATTACCTGTGCACGCGCATGTAATGTGGTACGAAGTACTGTCACAAGCTGTCGAATTGGCATCAAACATGCCACAACACACAGTTTGCTGAATACCTGAATAAGAGGAAGTGGTGAAAAATCTCCATTCACGTTTTTTTATACGACAATGTGACTTTTCTTGAATAGCCCCTATCTTTTAATATTAGACATTACCTTAAGGCAGGCTTATTGGAAAAATAATTTATATAAAAATGACAATAAGACAGAAAAACCCAACTG
Organism: Pipa parva; assembly: GCA_019650415.1. Classification (NCBI taxonomy): domain Eukaryota; kingdom Metazoa; phylum Chordata; class Amphibia; order Anura; family Pipidae; genus Pipa; species Pipa parva. The sequence goes on along the minus strand of WMED01021936.1, from coordinate 9,028 downwards.
TTCTTTTATAGTAATGGCCATCTCAATCTAGTCCTTGAAGCATGCCAAAATGGAGCGAAATGCAGCCCAATAATAAGCCGTTAAACCTATGGGGATGGCAATTTGTAATAATGGTTACTTTACTTATGTACTAAACATTCCTATAGAACTATCTGAAGAGTGTAAAGTAAAATATATCTATGATTAAGTGCCCTTTTGGCATGAAACACATATGAGCTACTTTGTATTATTGTTACTGTGTCGGATTTTCACTTTGGATAATGAAGGAGCGAGTTTTATAGTCTTTGGAGTGCAGATATTCATTTAAGTAAAATATATAGCCAATAAATCAATGAGTTTTTTTTTTATTAAGAGTATTTATTTGGTAAAATTAGTACTTCGACTTCTTTCAAGGAAGACCATATCCTAATTTCTGGATAATTAATTACCCTTTTTAACTTCTCCCTGGGTTTTAGCTGCCACTCTATCCTGCACCCTATCCTGCACCCTATCCTGCACCCTATCCTGAAATGTGCATCTCGTTACTGAACAAATGAAGGCATGACAACCTTAATATTAACTCTCTGAGAAAAATGTAAAAAAAAAAGTTTTTGGCTAATTTGTATAGGATCGAAAACAACTTCTGTTGTAAAAAAATTTGCATCAAAAGGTGACCTTTGAGGATAAAAAATATTCGATACCGGCATAATAAAAAATAAACACCGTTTCTCCAGCGTTAAGTGGTTAAAAAAACCTTTTAAATTTTTATAAATATACTACATAAATTTGTTTCCATTTCAATAAATCATGTTTCTAAAATTAACACTGCAACATTCCTTGCAATTATACTACTTAGATTATATACATTTTTGGCCTCATTTTTTTCTGTTATAACAAACCTATAATGGTCACTGGTTGGGGCCAGGAAAACACCATCATGTTCGTTTATACTTTTAAATCAGTGAGGATTACAAACTAGAAACACAAGTGCTACCAGGAAAGAATACTGTATATACTGTATAAAGGTTTGCTGAAAATTTACATATTTTCAAAATGAATAATGTTGCCTTGGGCTAAATCGCCAATATTCACAAACAGAGACACTTGCTCACTTATGCAATTACATGCTGTAACAAATGTAGTGTTTCAGCCACCTCGGTAATGGTAAATTACATTTTCTCATTTGGAACAATGTAATAGATTTCTCAGTACAGTGATTTATCATGTAACAATTAAGAGCCTTAGGGGAAGAGATGACCATTTTACATTTTATCAGCTTGTTTCAATAAACTGTTAATGTCACCCTAATGTCCAAGAAACACTTGTACATAATCAGATTCCGATTCATGAATCCATTGACATTAATTGCTATACCATTAATCAAAGCTTCACAGGCACTGCATTTTTATTCATTTTTATCAAGTTAATTTCTATTTAAAATATTAAGTCTGGTTTGTAGAGGAAATCATACCGTGCAATAAAAAAACACAGTGCCTAGATATATTCTGTATATTTTATTTTCATATGATGACTGTATCAGATTAGATAAACAGCAGAATGCAGGGGAATATAGTAATATCATTTGATTTAATTTATGAAGCATTTCATGGAACCTGCAAAAATCACATTTTTATTCAAGTATTCATTATTTACAAAGGTAGAGTAGAAATTTCAATCGGAGGACCATTATGAACAGATCACCTTTAGAATATTTTATTTTTTTTATTATCTTATCAGAATAAAGTTCTAAGGAGTCAGTGATGGGGAAGGGAATTGCAGTGGTGGATCTTAAAACAACGGTTGGTTCCATAATCCTTTTTGAGACAGACATATTGAGGTGGATGCACAAGTATAGGTTTAGTGTCTTGGTTGTCAGCTAGTATTAATGGGTCTGATAATGCATCTGCTACAGTGACTGTTGCATTCCTGCAATCATTGACAAGTCCATTTTGGGTATGACAATCCACCTCTTATCTGATTTGATTACAAGTAGTCATCTGGACTACTGTACTTGCAGCTATAGCACTGGGCAGATTTAGGAGGCAAGGTTAGGCTTGAGTGGAAGGATAACAAGATTTTTGTATTCTTTAGAATGCCTAAACTGTGACATTCCAATATCAGATTCTAATTTATCTACAATATGAGATTTGTAGTCTAACCTGAACATGAATCTCCCAGGTCAACTCTGGTTAATGTGATACTTTGTAGAAATGATGTTCCTGCCACAAAACACCCTACAACACCAAAAACATTCCCCCTCTAGAATCTCCACATATCAGTCATTTCCAAGTAACCATCTTCACAGGGGGACAGAACAGAAATCAATAATCTACAAATGCAGTTAAAGAAAATTATTTGATCTGTTTTTTTTTTTTTTAACCCTTAAGCCACTCTGGAATGGTTGAGGCTTTGTCTTGCTTAGGGTTCTCTAATCCAAACTTCATAATGCTAACATGGCTATGTGATGTCATATATGGTTCTACATTTTCTCAAATGACACTCCAGTTATTTGAAAATAGGAATGAAAGGGACGAATTACAGTATACAATTCTTTTGTTTTTATTGTTTATCTATATTATTTATCACCACTACTCAGATAATAAAACTCAACATTTCAGTGGGAAACGCCAACCTTCAAGTGCTGTTATCACACAATGCCATTTATGCAAAGGTACAACCTCCAATTACTCCATGGAAAGACCACAGCATATAGTTATAGTCTAACAGACAGTATTGGGTGTTTCCATTTGTTTTTTTAATATATGTGTTATCTGTTATCCTGTGTGCTGAAGGTATAAACAAAGGCAGGAAATAGCAGTGCCCACTGTGAACAAATGATGAAAATCTGTCACAATGTTGCTGGTCTACGGATTGTTGACTCATAGGACTAACAAAAAGGAACTGTGACCTTGTGTAGGCAACTGTGTACATCAGGAGTGTGTCAAGCAAGTTGTACTGCTCTGAATTCACCCATCTGACTTCACCAGATCAAAGTAGTGAAGTAGTGGGTTGATGAAAGGACTCTGATGTGGCATAACACAACATTAAACATTGAAAATAAATCCTTAGTCCAAGTGACAAGATAAAGCAGGGATATGAGGATGTAGAGGTCACTGCACTTGACTGGTGGAATGAGTCAATTCACATTACGGCGCGTCCACTGCTGATAGACTGTCTATGCTACACTATGAAAGAAACTACATCTGATGCAGTTCGCATCTTCAGTAAGGGACTCTACGGCTTATTGAATAAGGAGTAGCGAATTCATAATTATCGGTGCATGGCAAACCCAAAGTAATGCAAATTCATTTGGACTGACAAATTTGGACATTGATGAATTGGCCCCTAAGTTGGATCTTGGAAAGATGGAGACAACAAAGTTCCATAGGTTCTGTCCAGAGGGCAGCAACATATTGAGAACTAAGTTTTCACCCAGAATAAACTTATAAGGTGCTGTATTGGGGGACCAAAGGCAGGGTTCTTGGTTTGCAAATATTAGTGTGACAATAGTTTAATGAAAAAGCTTAAAAAAAGGTGGGGACTAAATGCCATCCAGATTGAAATCCTATCTGTCGGAGCACTAGCACTGATTCTTATCATTGATTTTATATATAATTTTTATGTTTAATATCTGTATATATCTATTATATTTATCTATTTATTCACTGTATTTATATATATATATTTTGATCTATTTATTTGTATTTATAGACCTATGACTCCACAGCTCTTATTGTCCTATCCGTGTATGTAAGTCTTCCTCCCACTTAGATTATAAGCTCCATGGGGCAGGGACCTCCAACCTCTTGTGTCCATCACAACCTAGCACTTAATTTGATGTTATCCTTGTGATATTTTACTTGTTTTGTTTAATGCATTTTTCCCTTGTCTGCATTGTACTTTTATTGCGGAATTGTACAGCGCTGCATAAATTGGTGGCGCTTTATAAATAAAATTATACATACATACATACATACATCCAGAGCAAGGAATTGTTTGCCTTTGAAATTAATATTAAACAACTGTTATACTGTAACTTATGATATTATTCAATGGTGGTCAAAAAAGTAAACTGCTACAAAATGGCAAGAATTGTCTTTTTATGATAATTCATGCAAATTTCCATTATATAGTCAAAAAATATAGAAAACAGATAATGATGGTGTCACTGTTTCCTTCAGCAAATCCATGTGTAGATGACATCACTTTCCTTCAATACATTTTCTTTAACATAGTATAATATAGTACATTATTATACTATTTGTCTGACCATGCTCAGAAATTTTCACGATTCAATGAGGGGCTTAACCTTCAAAGTGAGAATTCAATCGTCAAAGTGTATTCTCATTACTTTCAGTTGCTATGCTCTGACAGTAGTGAATTCTCTACTCCTTATTCAGTAAACAACGGATTCCCATAGTGAAGAAGTGACGCGTCAGTAGCTGTCTCTTGTGTAGTGTGGCATAGTCAGTTGGACAGTAGTAGCCTTGACATCAGCCCCGTAATTTGCCTTGCCAAATTAGCTACTGCAACAGACCCCAACACTTAAATAGGCAAATTACCTCTGTATGAGCACACAAAGTGATACAAAGAACTCTATAATTTCGACTATAATAAACATCTAAATTTGAGGGTTTGCTGAATATGTGAAGATTGGGAAGTGGTGAATATATGTGAATTCAGAGCTTTAGAAGACTGTTTGGACTTTCATGAATAAGCCCCTATGCCAGGGGTCGGCAACCTTTCGGGCTGAGGGAGCCATATATGTGCGGCTCCCTCAGCCCTTTTGAATCCGGAGCCACTGACGTAGGGGTGTGCGATATTGCTGAAAAATGATATCTCGATATTTTCTGTAATTTCGTGGATAACGATAATAAAGAATATTTTGCATTATTTAAAAATGTGTTAAGTCTTATATTTCAATTTAGTGAAAAAATTGGATTAGCTGTGTTTGGGTTAATCCTTGGTTTGTCTGGTTCTGGCAGTTTTGCTTGGTGCTGTGTGTGTCGGTGGCTGTTAGGCCTGACACGTGTTTATGTATGTGTATAGTTGTGTCTCAGCTTTGTTACAGAGCTCGTTAAAAGTGCGGCCACTCTGATAGCCTGCCTCCTGGAAGTCTCTGCAGCAGCCTTTTCTAAAGGCGTGGAGCCGTTCGGTAATGACAGCTTGCATATCGATAACGCACTGATTACGATATTATCTTAGACTATATATTTCGCACACCCCTACGCTGACGTCACATGCTGCTCTGGATTGGCTAGCAATCTGGGCTTGCAGTGACGTCAGCGGCTCCGGATTGGCTAGCTTTCTCTCTACAGAGCTTGTCGGCACACTGTAACGAGCAATGCTTCCACCGCTTGTTACAGTGAAAGAGCCAGATATGGACATCAAAAGAGCCATATCCGGCTCAAGAGCCATAGGTTGCCGACCCCTGCACTAAATTGTCAAATATGCACAACTGTCTACAATATGCATTGGGCAAACAGACATGAACTGCTGCAAATTCATTTCAGCATAAAAAAAAAATCACTCTTTAATAAATAACTACCTAGATCTATACTTTATGTATTGTTGTACTGGACTATTTCAAAACCAGCAAGTTTGAAAGCATTAAAGAAAACTTGCCTACACTACTTAAATGCCCAAATTCCCTCAAGAATCAAGAAAAATCATTTTAGCTTTCAATAACCAAGTCAATTATTGTTCTGGGTAATAATACAAAAAGGAATATAATTGCCTAAAGTGAATTTAGAAGCCTAAGAAATGAAATACAGATTTTGCTCTCACTTAAAATAAATGTAACATTTCCTTATCACAGGCTCCTGTATAGTATTAAAATGTCTTTTAGACGGTGAATTGTCTGCAAAATCTATTTGAGATGTGAAATATATGTGATTAAAGCCTATAACAATTACATTTTTACGGGAGCACTTTCATGTTCTGGACAAAAATAGCATGTTAGAGGCAATTAGACTGAAGAAATTTTTGCAGGGTTAATTTTATCCACACAAACTTGTAGGAGAAAACAAATGTTTATGTTACAAATATTAGAAACACTATTTATTCTAATGACAAATTATTCATCAAGAAGCGAAGTGAGCTACGATCCGTTCGGCTCCCTTCGTTAATAGTAGTATGCGCATGCTGATGTCCTGTACGCGGACATCAGCATGTGCATTAAAGGGATTCCCGTCTTGGCGAGGCAACTCTTTTGCTCTCACCGAGACGGGAAACCCTTTAATGCGCATGCTGAAGTCCGCGTACAGGACATCAGCATGCGCATACTACTATTAGCGAAGTGAGCCGAACAGATCGTATCTCACTTCGCTTCTTGATGAATTACCCCCAAAGTGTGGTATAGAATTCTTGGGGTCTAGTATTATTAACAAAAATTAAAATACCAGCAATGCTAAAAAATATAAATATTCCCGTTTGGATTAGTACGCCAGGTACTTAAATACAGCGGTTGTAAACTTTAACATAGATGTCATGAAATTATTGCTCTCTGCCTATTTTTATCTTTACTGATAGCAGCCATTGTTTTCTATGAAGCTTTAGATAAGCCCCAAATTTAAAGATGCATGGGCTATTTAGAAAGCATTTAGAATTTTTGTAAGCAAATATAAATTCGAATAGCATTTGGGGCATTTTTTATATTTTTTTGGTGTTACTGTACTAAAATGTCTGCTCCCTGCTATATCTACAGAATTTGTTTTGAATTAGCAAAGAGATTTGAACAAACCTTTTTGCATGTGTACTCCAGACAATTAGAGTTGTTCATAACATTGTTTTGGATAATTTTTGAAACCCTGGTATAGGCACAGTCTTGTTAAAATATATGTTTTATTCAAGTAGCCATGGTATGAAGGGGTAGTATCCCCCATTCTACCATCTGTATCCAGTTTTGGGTGAACCTACTTCCCATTATCAAATAGGACATAATCTTGATTCAACAACTGTTTATAAATTATATATATATATATATATATATATATATATATATAAAATGATGGCATTCCCAATATGGTTGGTCACTATTTAATCTCTTTGGATACATGGAATGCAGGAAGGTGAGTAAACAGAACAGAGATGTTCATTATTTCATTATATATACTTACTTTATACATTGCCAGAAGGTCAATGTTTCTACTAGTTCCCATAAAGTTCCTTAACTTCTACTCGAGTTGGTGTTTAAGCCAAACAAACTTGATCAATTTTTTCACAAGGTCTTCTATAAAACAGACAAGTGTATGCATTTAAAGCACAAGGATTAGGGAAAAGGTTTGTGTTTAGATTTAACATAAATGGAAAATATTCTGGTAGTACTGGTCCTAGATGTGTTAGTAAAGAGAAACTAAAGTATTAGAATAGTAGAAGCCTTTCCATAATTACTTTTTGCCCATAGCACTTGCAGCCTCTCATATCCCCTCTCCTTAAAACGGCCTTATCCTTTTTTTTACATGCACAGAAATTTGAGCCAAGTACTTTTACCCCAAGGATAACTGGACTGATAAAGCAGTGAGTGTGACTGGATTCAAAGTAGAGAGATGCACACATTGAAATAGTGGTATCTAACCATACTTTACTTCACCACTGTGTAGATATCAAGAAAGGAAAGGTGCTGCCCCCGAAACATTGCTTTTGTTTTCTTGATATCTCCACAGTAGTGAAGCAAAGTATGGTTATATACCAATATTTCAGTGTGTGCATCTCTTTTTCTTTTGGATTTCATGTAATTGATACTACCAAGTATCCAGAGAAGTTAGCACCATGGTTACTACAGCATATTCATTGGATGTTTCATATACTAATTCCTGGCTTCAAAGTAGGCCGTTGAATTCTAACCTGTAGAATTAGCCTTCCTATGCTTGATTATGTGTTTAATGAGCAGTTGTTTCAGCTAAACAATGTACAGGTAAGGTCAACTAACACTTTAAAGGTGAAATTTTATTAAACTCGGAAAGGCAGTTTTCAGTCTTTTTGAGTTTATCTCCTGTAGATTTCAGCTTTAGATCGGTAAAAAAAAAATGCAGCATGGGGGGCAACAATGTAAAATGTTCACTAGCCAGCGCTCTACCTCGTATGATTTTGCTTCTTAAAGCACTCATTAGCATTGTGATTAGCAAAGGCATGCACTGCTCTAAGCTTTGTTATCACTGAAGAGTATTGTATCTGCATTAAAGGAACACTTCAGCCTCCCAACAGTTATTTGACACGTAACTGTCAATGATAAATATGAATTTTCAAACTTTGATTCAAATCCCTGACTTTAAGATTCCAAATGAATTGCTGAAGAGGAAGTAGGTGACAGAGAGAGAAAGAGCTTCTAAAAAGAAAGTGCTGATATGCTTAGAGATGGAAATGAAATAAAACGTATAGCAAAAGCATTTATTTAACAGTGATAAACAGACATGCAAATGACTGTTGGAAGCTAAACCGCTATGCCATTCCAGCCTTTAACTCTGCTTGTTAGAGACGTGTACAACAATTTTGCTACACAAAATACTCTTGACTATTTTATAGGCTGGATACTGTAAGGAGAAATCACAAACCTGTCAGCATATTTTATTTCAGGATGAAAGAAGCCTGTTTCAACTGTTTTGCACTACTATTTTTCCCTTTGTCACTTTTTACACATTTTTGTGACTAAAGATATGCCATTTTTATTACATTAGAATATAAAGTACCATTTTCTGCCCTTGCACTGGTCCCTTAACTCAAGCACAGTGGGGACATGCTTAGTAGGCTTTAATGTTACCCATAGCCAGTGGCTTTGCTAAGCTCGGCTGCTCTCTTATGTTATTTGTGCAATGCGGCACATCCCTAATCATACTTCAGTAGCTTGTACTGCACGTTTATCTAAACTTGAATTTTTACTCTTTTATATATGCCTGTAAATGCAAACACAGGTAATGCCACCTTAACAGGTATGGCCATGAAATAAATTTTCACTCACTCACTTGGCATTTCTGGCCTCTGTTTGTATGAGCTTAAAGGAACAGTCCAGCCTGATTAATAAAAAGTAATTATGCGTGTTGTAAATGCATAA
>WMED01021934.1:0-11795 GCA_019650415.1 Pipa parva | reverse complement strand
ATACTACATGCACTTCATGTAAATAAGTGTTTAGAGACAGTTTGAGACTTTTGTGAGGGCTGCAGATATGCCTGAAAAGGGCCGCATGTTTGACATTCCTGCTCTAACATATATTGTTATTATCAAAGAAGGCCATTACATTGGAAGGTTATATCCCAACTCCCATTCACGGGTTGACCAACCTAAATAGAGGCTCTAAATCAAAATCTTATAAAATATGGAGAACACAGTTGATTGTTATGTACATAAATAAACCACTGAGAAATGGCTATTTGCTTTCCCACTTTCCCCTTAGTAAAAAAAGATGAGTACTGTAGTATTATATGTTTAGAGAGATGAGGTATTATATGTTTAGAGAGATGAGTACTGTAGTATTATATGATACTTTATATGGACTAACAGTTCATTGTATAAGATAAGCTTTCCAGAGATATTCTCCCTTCTTTGGGTCAAAGCAAGTACTCACTAGAGGAAGGGAGAATATCTCTCAAAAACTCGTCTCGTCTTATACAATGAACTCTTAGTCCATATAAAGTACGATGTAATACTACATTACTCATCTTTCTTACTATTCAACTGCACTTTCCCCTTGTCTCTCATTTCTTTGTTCACCTTTTAACTAAACTAAAGTTCTGGTTATAGTAAAACTAATGTGAAATATATTTTTTTCAAAAGTAACACATCTTGGGTAGTACCACTAGCAACATTAAAGGGGAAATATGGTATTGTGTTCTTGATGTAAACAATAAAAAGAATAAGAAAAATGTTATGGAGCATTAATCCAACAGCAAAACAGCTATGTAAAAATTAGTTAACTAGAGAATTAAAAGCTTCTCAGCAGTTAATGCCCCTTTGTAAACACCTCTAACAATAATATGATTTTAAAATAATTTATGCAGAAAATACTGTATTCAGACAGAGGGCTGCTTCCGGATTTACCAAAGCTAAGGAATGAAAGAGAAAAAAAAAACTAATATAAAAAGTAATTCCACAGATTCTTAGCCAGATTAAGCAGAATAACCCGGTATATTTTACATTGCTTCAATGAACAGGGTTATTCCTGTTAATCCGGCTGAGTGGATTTATTTTCTGTGTTAGGTGCAATGGGCTTTGGCTAAGGCCCAGCAGTGCCGGCTCCCACTGGAAAATATGTGGTGAATGTATTTAGACAAACATTTGGAGAGCAAAATAAAATCTACCAGTTATTAGTTCTACAGATGAGAGAACCATGATTAATGTGTTTGTTGACTAGGAATAAACTTTTGGAATGTGGACAAATACTGAAATCGGAAGCAAATATTTTGCCACATACCAAACTAAATATGACTCTTAAATTACATATTAACATTACCCAGAAGTTTTCATTCACTTAAAAAAAAAAACTATCAACAAAACTGCTATTTGTGAGAGCAGAATAACACAACATTGGATTGGACATGGATTTGTACAATCTTATTAGGCCAAAACGCTATGATTCAACCAAACTGAAATCAAGAAAAAGAAAGTGGATTGGACAAATCCTGAACTGCATTTTGAATTCGGTGGTCTCTCGGTTATGATCTCTTTTTGGTCTGCCAAACAAGGTGAGGGGAAATTACTATTCATGGTGTGTATTTTATTGCAGTTTCAAAAGAATGTATGTGGCAAGAGTAGGCACAACTGTTATAGACTGGCTTGTCGTGGGGGAGGATGATACCAGAGGAACTCCTAAGACAACAGCAGCTGTGCCCAGAGTAAAACATATCATTTGCCCCAGGTTAACAGCAGTGTTGAAGTTAATCGGAACCTGTAAAAATATATCTGGGTGAACAGCTGAGTTCTCTATGTGCACATAAAATATTGGAATGGGTGCAACTCTCACTACCCAGAGTTTTGAATGCCAGCCACAGCTTGTGTCAGATTATTTTCCTCCAACATGGCAATTGGCTACCACTGTCTGTAGAGTAATATATGCATTCCACGCTTTGCTATCACAGTTTATCAAACTGCAACCAAGACAAACATTAGAAATAGCATTTATGCACTGACAGAATGATTGGAACTTTGAAATGTTATGTGGAATTAAGTGAACTGCCTGCCACAGCCCTTGGCCTGTACTCTAATTTGCATTAGCCATCTGTTTGACTGAACTCTGTAACCTGTTGGAATTTATCTCCTACTCATACTTCCTGCTCATTAGGTCTACTGCAAAAAGCCTTACAGCAATGCATATGTACAACCCTACTTTAGTTTGTTAGATCTTCTGTGCAGCCTACATATCCTTTCACATCTGTTTATGTTTGTAAATCAATGCCTAATGCAGCAGACAATTTTCTCAACTAATGCAAGCAATTCACACAGTGACCTGCATGTACTACATTCATGTGTTGTCAGTTATAGAGCTGAAATAAAAAAACAGAAGAAATTCAAACACTTGCCAGATTTGTCTGAATTGGAACATTCTCTTCCTTTCCAAAGGTAAGCGAACTCATAGGCAGAGTCAGTGTCCCATCTGATTCCTTACCCTGAAACAGGAAAAAAAAAAATTAAAAATTTCCTTTGATCAGGATGCAGAAGCATTTTTATTGGCGGGTCTCAATTACTGAGAAGACTACAGTATAATAAGTGAGACACATTTACAGTGTTCCCTTTTGACATTTAAGGTACTTCAATCCTTTGCCCCTCCCTACCAATCCTTTGCCCATCCCTACATTTCCTCTCTCTGTGCCCGTACATTCCTCGCCATCAACTGTGCTCTTTCCAAAGAAACCAGCTTTTCATGCGACACACTCCAGTACTGCCTTTTCTCATCTTAAACCCTATTCTCTCTCTGACCCACACATCTGGAACTCTATACCCCTTTATCTTCACCAGGAACATTCCCTCTGCATTTTTAAAACCAAACTGAAATCCTACCTTTTGGAACACTAGCACTGATATTTATCACTGATTTTTATGTCTATATTTTATTTAATACTTAGTCATTTTTGCTTAATATTGTGTTTATTGACCAGTGTTTCACCACATTGTCACAGCTCTTATTACCTTTCTATCTGTGTATGTAAGTCTTCTTCCCATTTAGATTGTAAGCTCTACGGAGCAGGGACATTCAACCTCTTGTACCAACCGTAACCTAACATTTAAAGTGATGTATCCTTGTGATATTATACTTGTATTGTTTAAAGCACTTTTCCCATGTTTGTATTATATTTGTATGGCTGAACTGTACAGTGCTGGGTACATTTGTGGAGCTTTATAAATAAAATTATACATACATACACAGCAGGAATCATGAGAACCAATGGAAACATTTATACCAATGCTTACTAGAAAAACAAATGCACTGAACCACCTCACAAATGGCCAACAAAGTAATTGCAACATAATTACAACTCATGTAAGGTGTCAAAATGCCAAATTATTTTTAAAGGCAAGGGTCTTTACCCTCCCCACTGAATGCTTCATTTAACATAGTTTATAAGACTGAATAAGACACAAGTCCATCCAGTTAATGGCTTCAACTAAATGAGAAGATTTTGTATAAAATAAATGGTACCTTTATATGGGCATTCAGTTGTGTTTCATACTTCTTGATGCTGTGGAAACGACAAGACTCTGCAGGGCCAGTAGATGTATTCAGCTCCATCTTACAAGTTTTTTCACAGGAATTTTCTACAGTTAACAATAGTGTTTCTCCTATAGAAAGTTTACAAATCATTACATGTTCTCTTTGCCAGACAAATGATACCATATCTCTCTTTATAATGACACACAATGGGACAAATCTTTCTAATTTGATGATGTTATACAAAACAATTTAATTTTGTATTATGTACTATGATAAACTATAATAAAGCAAATTTTCCAACACCCAAGAAATAAACCAGCACCAAGTTAATTGGAAGTCAAATGCCCAGCTTGGGATAAGGGGATGGAAAACTTGAAGGTCAGCTGGATTTGAATCTGAATGTTTGTTTTTTAAATAGCTTGGCTTTGGTGCTTGGATTTATTTTCACGGTTGTTACATTTGTAACTAGTCACTTGCTTTACACAAGTTGTTGCAGGTCACCTTTATTTATTATGTACATACCGTATATGTTTGGCTTTTGACTAGTTTATTGCTGTACTCTTGGAGTATGTTAAACTTTGAATAAAACATTACCTCTTAAATTGTCAGGTATCTTTGGCTTGTCCACAGTAACATCAAGGCAGGATATTTCTCTAGCCTACAACAAAAACAGGGAGAATCTGTATATATCTGTAGAACATCATTAAGTAAACCCTCTGCTGACCCTTCTACATAGAAATGATTAATCTGATGATTCATATGACGTACCCCCACTACACACTGCACTACAAATCCTATCTTCCTGTGGCCTGGAGACAGATTTGAAGTTTACAGTGAATGTGAAGTTTTCTTGTTTCTGCACTTCTAAAACAAGTAAAATCTCAAAGTATTTTTATGATAATTACCACAATTACGCCATTTGTGACAACTGTCTCTGGATGAGCAGGTCTGCAAAACAATAAATATAGATGAAACCCACATCATGTATTCTAAACTTCAACTGACAACAAATTCAAGGGGTGAAGGCACATTAAGCAAGAAGAAAGCCCTAAGGATTTATCAGATGGTGATCTGTACAAGAACAGTCCAGCTAAGGTCAGAATGTAACTTTTTGAAACATGCACAACTCCTCAATATCCCAGACAAGAAAGGATCTCTTGTAGAAATAGAGCCAGCTTGGAGGACTATGCATGTGAGGGAATTCTTTCCTACAGCCTAGAAAGGCTGGCAAAGAGACCTTCTTTCTTGTATAGGCTTGAGATATACTGGAGTAAATGAATGCATTAACCTAAACACACATAAAGTGGGTGGGAATCTTACAAAATTTTAAAAGTACAAAGATTTCTGGATCACATTTCTAGTAAACTTGGGTACTGATAATGCAAACGTTTTACACATTCTCATCAAAAGCATGTGGACACCTGAATATAACACCTACATGACATCCCATTCCAAAACAATCTGTGATTATATGGAGTGGGGACCCCTTTTTTAACTATAACAGCCTCCATTTTTGAAGAAGGGTTTCCAAAAGATTGTGTCCTAGGAAATTTGCATTGATTCAGTGAAAAGAACATTTGTGGAATTTAGCAATAATATTGGGTGAGAACATCTAGCTTGCCATTAAGGTTCCAGTGCTGTAGCATTAACATTACATTTCATTGAAAGTAAGAGGAACAGTCAAAATTCCGAAACCAATTCTCCCCTCCTCCAGATTAGACACTATGCGTTCTTGTAGGTAGTGTTTCCTTGGCTCCAGCTTCTCCTTAAGTATCAATCAGACTGCCAGATACTGAACATAATTTACCACTCCAGTGCTTTTACTATTCCAGAATCTAGTGGTGATGTGTTTTATACCACTCCAGCCAAAGTCTGGCAAAGGACATGATGCACTTAGGCTTGTGCAGCTGCTCAAATACTGGAAATCCATTTAATAAGGCATCTGATGGGCATATCATGTGCTGATGTAGTTCCCCAGTAAGTAGCAGCATGGAACTCTGTAGTGAGTGATGCAACAGAAGATAGATGAATAGTAGGAACCACATGCTTCACTACCACTTAAAGGTTCTTGTTGTTACTCCTAGTTGTTTTCAGTGCACAATTATAGCACTTACAGTGACCAAGAAAGGATCTATTTTTTTTCCTTAACTGATGTGGCAAATGCTATGAGAATCCCACATTCAAATCCACTTTAGTATGACCTGAACTAGTACCAGTGTTTGTCTATGGAGATTGCAGAGCTGAGTGCCTAATTGCATTAACCTGTTTTCAATGTCCGTGGCAGCAAACATCTGAAATAAATGTCCATATAATTTTGTCTTTATAAAGCAAACAAATTCTGTGAAAAAAGGCACTTATATCAGAGAGGAATGCGACAGAATGAGAAAACTAAAGCTGTAAACTCTATGTATGGTCAGCTAGTGTTTAATAAATGCCATGGTGCTACTCACATTTTCTTCATTTTAAATTCAACATCAAGTGTCTCTTTCCCCTGCTGAGAATGAAATAAAGTCACAGTAAAGTCATTTAGTAAATGGCAGTATGCAAAATCTATATATAAGAAATAATGGCAGTATGTACAAAGTCTAGACAGATTCTAGGCTGTATTATCACATTATGGGGGTAATTCAGCAAACTGCGAACTTACCTCCCGATCCTTTGCATCAGCTCGCCCTGACTATTATGCGCTCGCTGATGTCCTACACGCGGACATCAGCGAACGCTTTAAAAGTATTCCAGTTTCAGTGAGGCGACTCGAGTGGTCTCGCCGAGACTAGAATACCTTTAAAGCGTTCGCTGATGTCCGTGTGTAGGACATCAGCGAACGCGTAACAGTCTCGGCGAGCTGATGCGAAGGATCGGGAGGTAAGTTCGCAGTTTGCTGAATTACCCTTATGTTTCCTGCACTATGGAGCTCCAAACCAAATATATACAATACAAAATGTATAATAATGAATGAATCAGTGATTGTGAACTTTGAAAACTACTCTTAACAGAGAAATGTAGTTTTCATCTACATTAAACACTGATCAATTGCACAGATGTCAGTTAGTTAACTCTACAGGCAGCATTCAATTACAAATAAAGTAATACAAAACGATCACATTTTGATGGTAAAAGTCAGGGTAGCTTTATAGAAGAGAAATAGATGACTTTTGGTAGCTAGCCCTTGAGCCAGCCCTGCACAGAACATGCTTGACCCCTAACCCCCACTAAGCCCTTGGGTACAGTTCATTACTGTCAAAAAGGAATATCCAGCACTTTCAGGCTTCTTAAATCATACTTTTATTCAGTGTTAGAAAAACATGACCAGTAAATGGTTGAAAACAATGCTGTCTTCAGCGTTTCACACTACAAAGCAGTGTAATCATATTTGTCTATGATTAATCTCTGGTTTGTAGCATGAAACCCGTAAAACATGCTGTTTTCAACCATTTACCAGTCATGGTTTTCTAACAGTGAATAAAAGTTATTATTTAAGAAGCCTGAAAGTGCCAGATATTCCTTTTTGACTGCATGTTTCCTACAAATGCTGAGGATCATTTGTTTCCTGAGCACCTGAGAAATCTGGTTTGTAATCGCAGAGTTGATATCAAACGGGTATACATGGAGAATTAACTGCAGGTCAGACTGAAGCTGCTTTAGTGAATTTCTACAGTTCATTACTGCACATGTGAATCATAATGCTAGGAGAAGAGAGAGGCTGCATGTGTGCAGTAATGAGCTGTGCCAACGTTTCAGCAGGGTGGAGAGGCCAATAAGTGTCCACGTGTAAAAGTGAAGCTATGAGCTGTTTAATTAAACCATTGCACTACAGCTATCAGAAAAAATTAACATCATATGAAACCTTTAATGTCTGTTGAAGGCATTTGTTAGCTAGTAATGTCAATTTAAACTGAAAGCTTTAAAGACTGCTCAAATCTCTTTAAAATGTTACAACTCTTTTCTGCAGGCTACATTAACAGGGAAAAAACCTGTAAAATGTTAGTATTGTGTTAGTGCTGTGAGGAATTGCTGTTTGTGATAACCAAGGCAAAGAGAAACACTTAAAAGAGCAACTAAATCACTATTAACCTCATTGCTAGAAAATTCATGTTAATAAGGTAAGTTGTTACAATGCAAGGTGATGTATATTTATGATACAGTACAGTTATTGTATTCACTCTTAAAAGAGTAAGCCCAGCCTCTGCATCTTTCCAGGGTTGGCATTGCTACATATTATAGAACTATGTATTATATCTATTCAGCACAGCTGCAGGAATCCTAAACATTCTGATCAGCACAGCTGCAGGAATCCTGAACATTCTGATCAGCACAGCTGCAGGAATCCTGAACATTCTGATCAGCACAGCTGCAGGAATCCTGAACATTCTGATCAGCACAGCTGCAGAAATCCTGAACATTCTGATCAGCACAGCTGCAGGAATCCTGAACATTCTGATCAGCACAGCTGCAGGAATCCTAAACATTCTGATCATCACAGCTGCAGGAATCCTGAACATTCTGATCAGCACAGCTGCAGGAATCCTGAACATTCTGATCAGCACAGCTGCAGGAATCCTGAACATTCTGATCAGCACAGCTACAGGAATCCTAAACATTCTGATCAGCACAGCTACAGGAATCCTGAACATTCTGATCAGCACAGCTGCAGGAATCCTAAACATTCTGATCAGCACAGCTGCAGGAATCCTGAGCATTCTGATCATCACAGCTGCAGGAATCCTAAACATTCTGATCAGCACAGCTACAGGAATCCTAAACATTCTGATCAGCACAGCTACAGGAAACCTAAACATTCTGATCAGCACAGCTACAGGAAACCTAAACATTCTGATCAGCACAGCTACAGGAATCCTGAACATTCTGATCAGCACAGCTACAGGAATCCTGAACATTCTGATCAGCACAGCTACAGGAATCCTGAACATTCTGATCAGCACAGCTACAGGAATCCTGAACATTCTGATCAGCACAGCTACAGGAATCCTGAACATTCTGATCAGCACAGCTACAGGAATCCTGAACATTCTGATCAGCACAGCTACAGGAATCCTGAACACTCTGATCAGCACAGGTGGTCATAAAATTTGATATGGACGTCTCATGGGCAGGGCTAATCACATAAAGCATTTAAACAATGTTAGTAATATTTATATAAGTATATGCATGCATATATTAGCAGAGTTTTTCACAAGGATAATTCAGTCTGATGTCATATTTTGTGAATATTAACTGAAGGTGCAGTAATGTTCCTTTAACAAATCTGAATGCAAGTAAGTGATTTTATTATAAAAGTCTTACTTTTGGATTGAGTTGAAAACTTTGCAACAGGGTCTCCCCAACAGCAACCTTACCCACATCAAAGAACACTTTATAAAGCAGATCATTTCTAGAGATCACATCTTCATCATAAAGTGTCAGCTCCAAAACATTCTGTAAAAGAAAGCCCTGATATTATGACAAGCATCTAATAAACATAAAACAAAAAAAAGGTTGTTTTTGCATTATAAATGGCGAAACAGAATTGTAGCAGTTGATAAAGTAGTATTTATTTACTTTGCTTTAGAAACACCTCATTTTTATATTGCATTCTGTCCTCCTTTGCACCCCATATTCTGATTTATCTTTTAACCTCTTTCAATTTTTTTTTCGATCTACCTAATGTCACCCAACCATTATCCTTATCATTTGTGACGATTCAAAAAAACAGGAAGTTATGCTAAGGGACAAGCAGTAGTTACTCAACAATTTAGGAGGGCGGCAAGGGGAATGTGTGCTGAGTAATTCAAACTACTAGTTTGGGGGGCTGAATACATTTAAAGAACTGATCCTTCAAGTGTTATTTGTGAGGCTGATATGGAAATGATCTAATACAGCTTGTATACAGATTGCAGGGTGGACGGCAGCATCTGGTATAGGGAGCCACATCCATTTTCCCACTATTATAAATAGTATGCTGTGTGTTACCCTACACACCAGATGCTGGAGTCAAGCCTGTTCTCCCTATTCTTTGTAAACTTTTCTACTGCTAATCCAGGAAAGGTCACTGCACAGATATGGAGGAAGCTTGCTTACAAAAGGAACAATCAGATGTAGACCTGCCTTAAAGCAACAATATGCATGAGACGTTATATTCAGGTAAAGAAGTGCATGTCCTTCCCCTCAGATTCCTCAAATTGTTTCCAAGTCTATGGTATGGTCTATAGTATTTGTGTTACTATTTGAACAAATGATTAGTGTCCACGTTGTTTACCTTCACACTGCCAGGGATCTTAAACTGGAAAGTTTCATTCCATGTAGGCTCACTGGTGTCCACTGCAGTAGATGTTCTCAGCAGTATGTTTGTTGATGTTGGAAGCCAGAGAGTTACATAACAATCGGCATTGCTCACTATATCAAATGCAAAATAAGATTGTCAAGATCAATAATAACCCTATGAAATACTACTAGAAAGGTTGACTTGGGCTTTTGATTCTTATGGATCCACCAAGAATGTTATTTTTTTTAATTTAGAAATATATACTTTTGAAGTACACAAAAATGTTCTACCATTTGTTCTAAAACCCTAGGGAATGGTTGACAGCTGAAGTTTCAGTGGAACCCAATGAGTTATGGACAGTAGGACATCCTAATAAAAGTATCTATTTGGTGGGCTGATCTGGTTCTTCAAACAGCAATAACTCCACGTCTTATAGTATACTTGTCAGCTTCTGGTTATAGAGACTGAGTAAACAGCAAGACATCTATATTCATTACTGGCTAAAAGTGACAGAATAGCCTAGTCCAGCAGTGATGAACCTATGGCACACGTGCCAGAGAGGGCACTCAAAGCCCTCTTTGTGGGCTTGCGTGCCAACGCTAGTCGCTACCACTGCTCTGTTATCTTATATCCTCCCAGCAAGTTAGCACTCCTTCAGCATAGGCCTGACCAAACAGTTTTCAGGTTGGATCCCCAGCCTACACTGAAGGAGCTCTCGGTTGCAGGGAGGATCTAAATAGAATAACCATGGTCAGAGCTCGGCCCCAACACAGGCTCGATGACATCACTCATCTGCAGCTGCACTTCAGGGGCAGGCACTGATGAGTGACATCATCATCGGCACTCGATGCCAAAAAGATTCTCCACCACTGGCCTAACCACACAGAATAGATAAACAAAACATATTTTTGCATAAAGTGAAAGCTGTACATATACTGTACATTACAAGTGAATATTCAGAGCTGACTTTTACACTCCCCTTAATGGGCACAGAATGGTCATATGTGAGGTTATATTGATATTTCATATTATACTGTACTGCAGTGATTTTCAACCGGGGTTCCGCGACACACTGGTTGATGGCATCATTACTTGGCTCATCAGAAAGAGATTGCATTAATCTCTCTCTGATAAGCCGGGTAATGATGCCGAAAGCTAAAGATTCGGTCTCTGTTCCTGCTAACAGTGATCTGACAGCGATCACTGATAGCGGAGACAGAGACTGCATCATTACCCGGCTCATCAGAGAGAGATCGCATCCTTTAGATCTCTCTCTGATGAGCCAGGTAATGATGCAGATTGCTAATGATGCGGTCTCTGTCTCTGCTAACAGTGATCGCTGTCAGATTACTGTTAGCAGGGACAGAGACTGAATCATTAGCAATCAGCATCATTACCTGGCTTATGATGCTGATTGCTAATGATGCGGTCTCTGTACCTGCTAACAGTGATCTGACAGCGATCAATGTCAGGGGCGGTTCTGGCCCTATGGGCGCCCAGACTGAACCACCCCTTGATCTCCCTCCGCTCCCCCTGCCTGGAGTCCCCCACTCACCTCCTCCAGTCTTCCAGCGACGCTCCTCCTCTGAGTACTGCTCCGCAATGAGGTAAGTGGAATGTGACGGCGCTCCTTGGGCTGCTTTGGGTTTTCTCAGCTTGCCGAATAGAGTCGAGAAGACCCAAAGCAGCCAAGGAGCGCCATTGCATTCCACTTACCTCATTGTGGAGCGGTGCTCAGAGGAGGTGAGTCACTGGAATGCTGGAAGAGGTGAGTTTGGCTATGGGCGATGTGGGCGACAGCGCCCCGCAAATAGATTGCGCCCTGGGCAGTCGCCCACATTGCCCAGCGCTAGAACTGGTCCTGATCACTGTTAGCAGGGACTGACACTGCGTCATTAGCAATCGGCACCCTAGAATTCGCATAAAGCGCATGACGTCACTGACGTCTACATACCCGACAGGTCACAGAGGGAGGATCCAAGGCTG
>WMED01021933.1:0-11795 GCA_019650415.1 Pipa parva | reverse complement strand
TTAAAAAGAATCGAAACAAAACTCACTCGTGCACCCTCAAATAGATTGCGTGGGGGGGCGGTGTTGGTGGTTCGCCCAGGGCGTAAGTGTAGCCAGAACTGCCTCTGCGGATCTGAAACTGATACCAAAACAGAAACAGTTTTGGTATCAGAATCTGGTTTTGTCAGACACCTCTATTAGCTTTTGATCTAAACCAGGGGTCAGAAAAATTGTTTGAGGAGGGAACCATTTCACTTCCTCCTCCAGCAGCGACAACTATCTTGTGAGCCACTGGAGGAAGAAGGCGTGTCCTCTCCCGACCACATGACAACCGATGGCCAATCAGAAGAGCAGTCATCGGTCATTGGCTGGGCTTGGGCATGGCAGCTAAAAAGTCGCAAGTGGCTCGCAAGCCGCACTTTCAGACCACTGATCTAGATGATAGAATCTAATATATATATATATATATATATATACACACACACACACACACACACACACACACTTCCGGACCTTGGCATTATTAAATATTGCCGGACTGGACCTCTTTAAATTTTAATTGAATACCCCTGACTTAGAAGTTCCAGTTCTTCTCAAAACAAACTGGAGAGAAAGTACACAAAAGACACTGATAGTGCCTTATCAAACGAATAAATATTGTAATAGATTAAAAAAACAAATCCACCTTACAGCAATGTGCAGAGAAAAAAATAATGCACCAAAACAGTGTGTAACAAACACCACCCACCAGATAAATTGTAGGCTTACCAGATGTACTGAATTGAAATCAGCTTATCATATAATCAGATGAAGCTTGCAATATCCAGAAATGCTAAATTGATTGGAGATCTTAAATGTATCTCAATGTCTCATAAAGTTGTCCATAAGTATCCATAATAAAATAAAAATAGAGCAATATAGTGTAAAACTATTTTTGAATGAGGGATGTATAACATAAGTTAAAATACTCACAAACAAAGGAGTAAAAACAGCATCAAACAAACAGCAGACTGCAGATTGATTTTCCAGCAGGTAATACAGAAAAAATAAGCATGTATTCGTCACCCAACGCATTTCTCTGTTTTGCCCACAGCTTCCTCGGGTAAAATTTACTATGTAATATAGTACATTTATATAGTGTGGAACATACAGTGTATGATGACATACTTCAGATTTTCTAATGTGCAGTAAATTTACTTAATAGAATATATTTTCTTATGTAAACTGAACCTATTACAATACATTAACAAATCTTTACAGAAATATTTTCATTGGCATTAAAGTACCAGTAACATAAGAAAATGATTTTTTTTTTTGCCATTTTCTTTGGCCTAACAGTTATTCCTAAGTAGTAATTGTAAAAAAAATGTTCTTTGAAGTTGCATTTCTGATTTCTATGAATTTGGGGTGTTTGTCTATTACAATTGCAGCCAGTTTTGTAAAATAAAATAAATTAGCCAGCCATCAGGAAAGACAAAGAGAGAGAAATTAGGATTTCATCTTCAAAGAAAACATTTAACATTCATTGAAGTACTGTGCAGCAGGGGCGGTAGCTCTAAGACTGCAAGGTAAGCTCAGCTTCCCCTAAAATGACAAAAGAAATAAGTGATCAAATATATACAACAGTACAGTATGTACATGTCATTTTCTCTCACCCATTCCTGCATCTTCTCAGTGCTTTAAACAGTGTGGATGCTGAGCTTCCACAGAGTTCAATAGCAAAGCAAAAGTGCAGTGAAACAAGATGAGTGATCAGATAAATGCTGGGCTTTGTCCCTCCCATCGGAATCTCAGCTTCTCTGGAAGTCTATGGGGCAGTGGGTTGGCCTGGAAGCTCAGCTTCTGCATGCTGATTGGATGATCTGTCTGAGGATGAATCCCTTTTTGATTGACAGTGAAATGAGCAAATCAGCAATCTTTCATTCTGATTTGCAACAACCTTTTTTTTTTTCTTCTGAGTAACAAGCTCTGCACATGATGTCAGACAGTGTAAATGTTGTGGACAGGATTTTGGTAAAGCCATTTGATAGTCTTCCCTATAAAGAAAAGTTTAGAGTTAAACAGCAGGGTAGATCAACTCTTCAGATTAATTTGGTGCAAATGGTGGGGAAAAGTAACAGGTCTTTTCAGTTGTCCTGGTATGACAAAGTGAGCTTCCCCTCCTTGAAAGACCAGCATCCTCCACTGCTGTTAAGTATTTACTGCCATACCAGTTCAAATAGGATGTTTTCTTTTTCTAGTGCCAGCAATCCTTTTTAGCATGTTTTGGTTTATATGTCGGTTTTAGTAGCTTGATTTAGTCACAAGATATTGCTTTTTTTTTTTTTTTTTTTTTTTGCAGGAGCCAATTAAACCTCTTGAAAAAAGAGCACTAAATTTCCTTGTCAATGAATATTTATTAAAAAATAATAACAAGCTCACTTCAATAACCTTTTCTGATGAAAATGATGATCAGGTAAGATTTAATAATTAATTGGCAAGATACTTTCTTCTCATTTAGGGCAAAATTTTATAAACCCCGAAAAGAACGGATTTAGTCTTTTTGAGTTTATTCTCGCAAGATCTCGGCTGTTACTTGCGGTAAATATCGATCATTTTTTTCGATCAATATTTACAGATAGAAACTTTTTGATGGATTTCTTATATTGGATTTTTCTCTGAAAAGGTAGCCATACTGCTAAACTATGGCTACCTTTTCAGAGAAAATTACAATAAAAAAACTCGACTTAGTACGTATCCCCCTAAGTGTCATTTAGTGTTGTCTCCTTGTAGTAACTAAACACAAAGGACCACATTCTCAAAAGGGTGAATTCACCTGTCAAATTCACCTTGCTACAATTCTAGTTGTATTGCTAAAATAGTTGCAAATTCACTTCTTTGTATTGACTAAGTGGAGAATAGACTTGTCGAACAGGTGGATAGTAGCGATCACTGTCGCATGAGTATTGTGTGGCATAGTCAGTCGGAGGATAGAAGTAGGATGAGAAGTAATGCAGAGTGTTCAACAAATGAAGGGCAGTGATGTCATCCTCACAATATCCCACTAACTGTATTCTATGAATATTCTGTCTGTTTCTGTGTCATGTTGTCCCTAGATCATGTTGTCATTTAATCACAGTCACTATTGTCACTTTAAGCAACACTGGAGCCCAGCCATCAACCAACCCCCCCCCCAAAAAAAAAAATTTGCCGGTCTGAAGTGGCAGTATTCAGAGCAGTTCACCTAGTCACATTCGCAGCTTTGCACCACTCCTCTCCTTAGTCAATTCTAGAAGTACCTGTGCATGTGCACGCAAAGAGATGTGAAGTGCTCTGTAAGATCGTAACTATCATAGATGCCCACATTGCAGAGTTTGCTCAATAAACAAACACGGCGAACTGGAGAACAGACACGGATTCAGAACTCTATGCTACTATTCGGACTTCTGAGAATGTGGCCCTAAATGTATTGACTATATTATAGAGAAAAAAAATTAGTGTGGGGTATTTAAAAAAAATAAAAATCACTTCTTGACTATAGTTTCCATTGCAGATTTATATAGTCCTTTGTACTTTTTCCAGTTGTGCCTTTTACAATGCTAAATGTAATAAAGTTTTTCTTTACTAGTGTTTTTATATGGTGTAGAAAAATGTAGATTACGTTCAGGAACTGTTAGTACTTATTTTTCATAATTTGCAAGGGGGAAATGTTTGAAAGGATGCATGAAAGGGGAAAGTTTGCAGAAGATCAGCAATTTGCAAATGATTTAATATAGGCTTTCTATTGCGCTTATTAGGATTTTGAACTATGGGATGATGTAGGCCTGAACATTCCAAAGCCACCTGACTTGCTACAGCTTTATCGTAACTTTGGTAGCCATCAAGCCATCTCAAAAGATGCTGTAGACATTGCTGTTGGTGTAAATGAAGAGGAACTTAAACCCATCCAGACTGTAAAACACAGTCCACTAGAACCTTATATGGTCCAGGTAAGATATTCAAAGATGGTTTGGCACTGAGTGCATACAAATAGTAACATATAATAAAAGGGAAAATGCAAAACTACACTATTGTTTGCAAAATAAATAAGTGGGATAAAAGATTTACAAAATTGTATTGTTACATTTACATGGTCAGAGATTCCATCAATCAAATTACAAATCTCCCCACAACCTGAGAAAAACACACACACACACATACATACATACATACATACATACATACATACATACATAAAACAGGGTCTTTACTGCCCGCTTTACACTGCTGGGTGTAAATGTGGAGATAACTATACAGACAGAGAGAGACGGACATGCGTAGCGAGAGACAGAGACGGACATGCGTAGCGAGAGAGAGAGAGACGGACATGTGTAGCGAGGGGTGGATATTTGTAGAAAGTGGGGGATAGGTACTAAAATATACAGAAACTTGATATTTCAGGTAAGTAGTTCCAACAGCCCCTGTTCATGTAACATCTTTTATCTTGTTTTAGCAATCTAGTGTAGTCCAAGAATTTGAAGAAAAAATCAGTTTGTGCAACAATGAGAAAGCTGCTTTGCTGGAGCAAATCAGAAACCTTGAGAGGTAAGTGGTTTAAGAATAGATACATTTTCTTTCACATATATAAAATATTGTATAATAAACAAATATATTTTTACATGTGGTAAAATAAATCTCTAATGCTCATCTTGCTGCATCTTGCTCATCAGTTGTGCTTTGCATTTTAGTAATCTATTTAGGGCTTGGAGGTCAATCTGAAATTAAACAATAGTTCTTATTAATTAAGTTAAAGCTTTTGAAATACGTATATGACTTAAGTGATACAAGGTAAATAGCGCACCCTCTGTGTGAAAACTGTGACTTATTTACTTCATTTAAGTAATAGTATTAAAGAAAATGGAAAGGAAAAACCTGCAAAAAACGATAAAACGTTTTTTTGCATCCAGGGTAAGGGAGGTGGAACAAGCAAAAATCCAAGTTCTATCAGTTGTTTGGTTATAAGAAGCACTCTGCTGATAACTATATAAGTCACAGGGGTGCAATGTTAGGTTCATTTAAACAAATACAGTGATTCCTACTAAGTACTGTATATCATTATTGCTACCTTTAAACATATCTTCTCTGTTCTCAGACCGGTCTCTGTGGAAAGTATTCTGCAGTTCTAATCCATGACCAAAACTTTTCTAAATTTTTAAATGTATTTTAAATACAGGGCATTGTTGAATCAGATCATGCAAATGTGTTGATGGAAATATCGATTAATAAACGAGTGTAAATATTAGTTGACTCAGGATATTAAAGTATGCAAGAAACATTCAACATTCAAGTCAGATGGAATGACTAACTCACTAAATCCTATTCTACTGCTTGACTCTTTGCATTCTTCAGGACTTGAAAATGTCATCATTCCCCATTTTTCCAGTAGGTGGAATTGTTGTATTGACAAGCAGTGAAGAATTTTACTGTAAGACAGGTGCTCAGGGACTACTAATATACAGATATCGGATATAACCTTACTAATATACAGATATCAGTTACTACTAAATCATTATTGGTAGGCTCCTATTCTGGTTAAAGGATTTATGCCATGGAAGCTTCTTTAGCATTTAAGGAGTGTAGTAAATAGGTAAGCACTAGTATCTTACAGCCAGTGCTTTTTTTGTAAAAAAAAATTTGCTGGTACACATTTCTGATTAATTTCGGAGCAGCCTGGCTGGCTGTTATAGTTAGTGCTGCCTTCGGAGCAGCCTGGCTGGCTGTGTTAGTGCTGCTTTCGGAGCAGCCTGTCTTGCTGTGTTAGTGCTGCCTTTGGAGCAGCCTGGCTGGCTGTGTTAGTTAGTGCTGCCATCAGAACAGCCTGGCTGGCTGTGTTAGTTAGTGCTGCCTTCGGAACAGCCTGGCTGGCTGTGTTAGTTAGTGCTGCCCTCGGAACAGCCTGGCTGGCTGTGTTAGTTAGTGCTGCCCTCGGAACAGCCTGGCTGGCTGTGTTAGTTAGTGCTGCCTTCGGAACAGCCTGGCTGGCTGTGTTAGTTAGTGCTGCCCTCGGAACAGCCTGGCTGGCTGTGTTAGTTAGTGCTGCCTTTGGAGCAGCCAGTCTTCCGACGGAAACACTAACTAACACAGCCAGCCCGCCAGCCTTCAGATTTTCCGGTACGCTGTACCACCACATACCGGCGCAAAAAAAGCACTGCTTACAGCTAATATTTTACATTTTTCATTGATATACACAATCTGTATTCATTAATGATTTTTCAGCTGATGAACATTGCCTTTTAGGTAAATGGCTATAGAAACCAATAAAAATCATTTTTTCACAGGCAGATTGAATCTCTTAAAGACCATTCTACATCAGGGTATGGCACTCCCACCCCAGTGCTTCCGGACAGATTACAGAGCCAAACATCAGAGGAGAGTGACCACTACATAGACATCCGAATATCTGACAGTGATGCTAAATGTGAGGGAACAGAAGAAAGTCAACCTTTCGACCAAACCGAATCTGAACCTGAACTGCAGTTATCCCAAGATCTACCACCTAGCCCTGACCTAGTGAAGATCAGTAAGAAAACCTTTCTATCTACTCCTCCAAGCAAGGATGGAATCCAGTTTGATAAGCCCAATCGGTAAGCAATATAAAATCTGGCAGTTAACAAAATGAATACAAAACAGTGGCTATTCAGTGTAATAATAAACTTATTTGTAAATATGTAGTTAATGGGGGAAAATACTGCTGCTTAAATTATTAGTAGGGTTAAGATTAACATTTGGTTGTCAACAGCTGGATTTTTTTCTACCCATGGTCATTGAATAGCTAAGTTTAAATTCCAAGCAATGTTACATGACTGTTTTAATACAGAACTTCTATCTTGGAATCATAATGCATAATATTGTTTTTGCATTATGGTTAATTTGACCCGAACATGGTTAAAATGAAAAAATGGTACAAAACAAAATAGCCTGTATAGATTATGCCAAAGGACACAATGGATAATATTATTCCAGCTCAGCTACAAAACAGCCAGTGTGGCCCTGGCCTAAAAAGTATTTTTAGAGCAATTATGTTCATATCAGACCAAATCCTTCTACAATTCTAGAAATGTAACAAAAGTTATCCAAATCCCTGTCTTAAATGTTAACGTATTTTTCATTCCATAAGACACCCTTCGCCCCCCCTTACACAGTTGGGGTAAAATTCCCATGTGTCTTATAGAGAGAATGTTCCTTTCCTTCAACTGCTCCCGCCTGTACACCACCCCCCACCTGCACCCCGTTCCAGTGAGCTGCCTCCTGTCAGCGCTTCTCTAGTCCAGACTGAGCTAGGTTGAGCACCACTGTGCTGTTGGCACTATTCGCTATGGATTCTGCCACCACTAGCACATCTGTGCTAGTAGCGGCTGAATCCACAGTGATTAGAGCCAGCAAGAGCTGAAGGCGCGAGGAGCGCCGTCGCACTCAACTTAGCTCAGTCTGGAGAAGCTCTGACAGGATGTGGCATGCTGGTACACTGGAGGAAGGTCAGAAGTGGGCAGGAGTTGGAGGGATGGAAGGCAGGGAAGGGGTGGTATATTCTACTAACTATTTTAGCACACAGTTTGGTTCAGAATTTTTTTTTGTTTTTTTTAATTTTTCTCAAAATACTAGGTGTGTCTTATGGTGTGAAAAATATGGTAATTTTGCTCTAAGGTTTAGACCAGAGGGGCAACTATATTAACCCACCCTTGCCGTTTTGTTTCACCTGGCCTTTAACAAGCAGTGAATACCAAAGTGCTTTTTCGAGAATTGCCTTGCTGCTGGGAAAATGTTTTTGCCATCTTTATTTATTATTTAAATTGTTCATTTGTTTTTTTATACCAAAAATATAACTTGTAGTTTTGAATGCTCATAAAACACATGAAAGGGCATGGGGAAGGGAAATGTCCACTACGTCCGTCTGTTGGGTAATAATTCTAACCAGGTCCAAATGGTTCAGAAAAGGAATGAAAGTAGTCATATTATCTTGGTCACAGTTTCATGTTACTTATAGCACATGCACAGCATAATAAAATAGTGACTTTAGCATATGCTTCCAATAGTAATTTTGATTACTAATAAAAAGAAATTTTAAACCGTGTAGGAAACAAAAAGATTATTTTGTTGTGTCTTTGTAATAAGGAAATTAGTACAGCAGGAGACAAGATTCGTTTGATTTATACAGTGAATCTGTAGCACCACAATTAAAATAAAAAGTGTGAAAAAACAAATGCTGCTGCTACTTGTAAAAAAATATAATAGTTGTTAATGAATCTGACTACGAACAAGGAATTCTAGACACTGAACATGACAATGGGCTCTAGCCTACTGTGAAAGGCTTAGTGTTGTGTTTATTACTAGTCTAACAAACAGAGGTTCCTTGGTTCTGCTTTCTTACTAAATTTGACAAATTATTTGTGTCATATGATCTGTGCTTCCTTACTGCGGAGTAACTGAAAATCTTTTACTGGGATAATAAACCCATTTCTCCACTCAATGGCATGACATTCCTGTTTAATAAACAAATATCTTTATTATATTATATATATATATATATATATATATATATATATATATATATATATATATATATATAATAAAGATATATTACAACTAGGTTTAAATTATGTGTTTCGGATCATCTGCATTATTATAATATATTGAGATGCCCTGGGAACATGAAGAAATTCCATATAGCAAAGATCCTTTAAAAAAAATCATAGGTTTTAGAACATTTACTTAAAAGTGCAGTAAATTAAAAAAACTAAAGCCATCAGTATTTGGTAAGCCACACTTTCCATTTAGAATGGAGTACTTTTGTATGCAGGTTTATATAGAAATCAATAGGTACATTTTTCCAAAAATCTTGTCATAGTATCTCTTTCATCTCTTTCATACCACGTTATACTCCTTTTTTCTGCAGATAGCTATTAATTATATTGGTCATGCATTTGGGGTAATTGTCCTGCTGTAGAATAATGATGGGACTGTTTAAACACCTTTCTGTTGGTTTTGTGTAGTAGAAGAGAGTCGGCTTGCATTTATCATCCTTGTTTATTATAACACTCCAACTTTGATAATACATGTTTATAAGCTCTTATTTAAAGTGCACCTGTCACCTCAAAACTAATACTGATTTAGGTTCTACTAATTAAACATTTTTGTAAATATATATGTATTTAAAAAATGTACCTTTATGCAATGTTTCTCTCTGTCATCTTCCCCGTCTTCCTGCCTTCTCTTTCCCAATTCGGGTGGGTGGGGCTAAATGACAATTGATATTATAGCTCCTCCAGTCAGATCCCTGCTAGATTGTGATTTAAGGGATATTATTGGAGGAGCTATAATTTCAATCATCATTTAGCCCCACCCAACCCGACTCGGGAAAGAAAAGGTGGGCTGACAGAGAAAAACGCTGTATAAAAGTACATTTTTTTAAATACATATATATTTACAAAAACATTTATTTAATTAGTAGAACCTAAATTAGATTTAATTTTGAGGTGACAGGTGCACTTTAACTTTGTAACTCCTAGTTATAGTGCAGATATATTTTTATAGTAATAGAAGTATACATTCCTGTTGGAGATTACAACATATTGGGGGAGCTTCATCACTGTTTACAGAAACTCATCCTTGTCGAAGTCTATAGCTGTTCTCTTGAATTGACAGCATCCTGTTCGAGCAACAATATTAAAATATTTAAATTAGTGCAGTTATGGAGCGCCCCAGTCCTTGTGGCCTCTATGCTTTGTTTCCACTTAAAGGTGTTTTCCAGTATTCAATGTACTAAGCTGTAGACACATTTTCCTCATAAAATAAATTATTTTCTAATATCCTCCTGATAGTTTTTCAGTTATTCTATACCTGCCCACTTATTCCTCAGCTGTGCTTTACAGCCACTGTCCATGCAGCCCTGTATTGTTTTCTGATACCTGTAGGAGAATTATAGGAGTGCAACGCCTTGCAGTTACTAACCTGACACCCAAAGTTATAATGGAAAGTATTCAAGCTTGCTGGGACTTGTGGTTCAGCAACCAGTGTGCATGCCAGGAATGGAAATCACTGCTTGGCATGATGGGATGTTAAAGAAATGATAGTGTGCTTGGTTAGCATGAGAAAACCTTGATTTAATAAAATATATCAAAGGGTTACACTTACGGAAAAAAGTTTATCTGCTTTCAAGTCAAAATCATTGGGTCAAATTTGGTGCCCTTGTAACCACCACAGCTTTAGTATCTACTGGTGCTGTTTTGAGCACTTGGACAGCCAAACGTTTGAGCAGTGACCATTTGAATTACTGTACCATTTTAATTATCTTCCTCTTTTTACTTAAATCCATGTCATGATGTTTTCTGCTGTGTTTTGAAGGAAACTGTCACCGGCATTTCATCAAGCGCTCCTCTCTTTTTGCCGAATGTCAGCAGATAGTCGATTGGGCTCAGAGGTAAAGGAACAGTCTGTTTTTACCATTTATTTGTTGTTATAATGCATGTTCTCATTTGTGTGACATTTATTACCTTATAAAGTTAGTTACATCACATTAATAAAAGTGAATTTACTGCTGCAGTTACCTTTTTATGCTACTTTTGCTAAATAGCATCTTTAGTCTAAACTGCCAGAATCTTTTATGAGATGACTTGAAACAGTGTACACCTGTATAAATATGGGGAAACACAATTTATAGGTAACTTTCAAAGATCTTTACAAGGGAATCTAAGCAGCTCTTCACTATTACATACATCTGTAGAATGTGCTTTATTACTCTTTCATGGGTGTTTTCCTGTGGTGGAATTATTCACAAGGGGATGAATATTTTATTTAAATAACTCCTAATGTTGTGTTCCTTTAATTGTAATTCCAAACCTTTTTTGAAGCATTCCAGAGACTTTGCATTAATCGGTCTCTGTGAAATACTATTCCACAATTTTACAGCCCTATTGTTGCAGCTCTTGTGAATCATATGCTGTTGCATTAGGAATGGAAGTGCAATCAGGGCCGGGCCAGGGTTTTGCGCCCTAGGCGGAGTAATGAAATCTCTGTCAGCGGCAGGAAGTTACAGGAGGAGGGAGATGGGACGATGTAGCACTAAGCTCCTGAGCAGAGACAGTCGGGCCAAGGAGTAGGCAGGTAGGGACGGTGCTAAGGAGAGGGGCAATCCCCAAGATAGCGCCCTAGGCACCCGCCTACCCCTAGGCCCAGCCCTGAGTGCAATACTTCTCTTTTTACTGCTCCCAACAACTGCACTCCCCTCTACATCCTCCTGCACCTTTTTCACACTTCAAGAATGATTGCTTGGCTTTACCATGCCATAGTTTAAAGTATCTAACAGAAACATTAACTTACAGTAAAAAAAAAAAAAATTCAACCATAAAACCTAGGCAATATGTTAATTTAGTTATTATCACTTTTCTCTGCCAAAATGTGAGATTAAATTAATTTGGATTTGTTCTGAAACTTGAACGACAGGTGTCCCGTATTGCGGATAGTGAGAATGGAGTTATGATGATGCTGGGACGCTGCCTTCCTCACATTGTCCCAAATGTGCTGCTTGCAAAGCGAGAGGTATGTACTTCTGTTTTTGTGCTGTTTTATCTTCACATTGTGCACAGTAAAAAACCTTTGATAATAAAGTTAGTTGACATTCATTTTTTTGTGCGTGCATCTTCTAGAGAATGGTTGTGCATCTGTGTCAGGTGAGTTCAGTGCTGTTGCATGGTATCCCATTTTCTACCCTATTTGCATTAGAGACAAAATCCTGCTCACGGATCCTGCTGGAACTTACCAGTGCGCTTATTGTTATCTTTGGTTTTTGTTTTTTTTTTTTT
>WMED01021932.1:0-11795 GCA_019650415.1 Pipa parva | reverse complement strand
AGCAGGTCACAGCACCCCTCTCAACGCGTATCGCTAAGCAGCTTCTTCAGGAGAGTTTGTTACCCTGTTCTCTCACACATTAATATCCATACAGGCCAAAATTGCCTTTAAAAGAGGGAGAAGTTTGAAATATTCCTAATGCAGGTATCTATTCCAGTACAGGCAAATAAAAGTGAATCATAGTTATAGGAGTGAATATGTTATTTTGTTGTTGTTTGCACATATTCCAAGCTCTGTAGCTATCTTGAAAGTAAACAAAGAGCTGCAATATTTGAAAAATGTTATTTAACCAATAAAGCCCCCTTTTCAAAATAATCTATTATAGTTATGCTTCTTTAATATGGTAAATCAGCAGCTCTAGCACAGAAATGATTTAAGCTGTATTGTCCAGTTGAATAGTTATTAAAATGAGTACTGTAGTATTATATGATATGTATGATATGTCAGAATACTACAGTACTCATCTTTGTAATTATTGCAGCAACTGTGAAATAATTGCTATAATGTTAGACATGTACTTAAACTTATTAACTTGCAAGTGATCACCAAATAAAATTAAAATCTCTGAACCCTTAAAATATCACGCAGGCTTCTAAAATGAGTGTGTGCATCTATGATATACAGTATGTGTAAATAGAGTAAACTCATACTGTACAACAATGTGCACAAACTGTTGGTTTCCAGTTATTGTAAATGGTATACATAGAAACTATTCTAATATTCCCATATTTCTTATCATTCATAAACTTTAACCTGTCTTTATATACTGTATCGGTTTGCTTGTGATATGTTGCCATACTCCATTGTAGGAGCAGCACATTCTGTTATCTGTACACTCAAATTATATCTATATTATAGTACACCCTTCCCATAAGGCATTTTATCTGGCTGCTCAATTTTGGTTCATAATACAAAACCAGTTTTAAAGCGGTAACGTTTAAACAGAAACCTGTTACTTTTAACTTTCATATAGTTGCCTTAAAAAGAAAAATATTTTGTGGCACTTGAAGCCAAGATGAAATAGTAGACTAAAAAATGTTGTCATGAATTGGTAACGGGCACTATTTACCAAGGCTTGAAGTCTAATGAGACCCTGGTCTTTACCCTTAATCGCCACAAGGGGATTTGGACTTTGCGGCAATAGAACTCCCAGGTAGCAGTCCTCAGGTTCACTCCTCACTGGTGGCAGCTGGTGATTCACTTACTGACTCACTCGGAGCATAGAGACAATTACATGGTGCACTATCCCTTTAAGAGACATCCAGGAACTGACAACTGGCTGAAAATGTTGAGAAACCTGAAGCACGGGCACCAAATGGAAGCACGCCTGACATTCACAATTGCCTAGCAATAGTGTGCAGTCAAGTAAGTACATGAGACAACTCAACAGTTAGCACTACAGTGCTGCTGGCTCATGGCAGAGCAGAGCTTGTGGCAGAGGCACATTTAAGATACCACTAAATTATATTTTCTGTAATCAATGAGTAGCCACTGAAAGAGACATTGATACAGTCTCAAAGCTGGGGGTTGAAGGCTTCACAGGATAAGTCATTTTTCAGTGGCAACATAAATACCTATAAGGTAATTTATAATGAAAATAATGTAAATTTTGTACTATGACAGAAACTGGATTGTTTTGTGTGTACCAGCAAATTTTTAACAGGATGTCAGTATTGTTTGCAAAAAAATAACCTATTCTTTGATGTACAGTTATATAAGGCAACTGTCAATTTACAAAGGCACTTGACCAAGAAAAAACAATTTCCATAACCAAAACACAGAATTCGCCACACAGTGATGTATGAGCATTGTTAGGTGCATATGGAAAGCCTTTACCTTACAAACCAGTTGCTTTCAAAAATTCCAAAAACATGCTTTACAAATCAGTTACAACTCAATTAAGAATTATAAGCTCAACAAAAAAAATTGCAAACAGTTAGGTAATTCAGCAAGGTGAGAACTCACCCTTGCGATGCTTCGATTCACCTCGCCAAAATGGTTACGCACTGGCTTCTCTCCTACATGCGCACATCAGCGAACGCTTTAAGGGGGTAATTCATCTAGAAGCGAAGTGAGCTTCAATCCGTTTGTCTCACTTCGCTAATAGTAGTATGCGCATGCTGATGTCCTGTACGCGGATATCAGCATGCGCATTAAAGGGATTCTCGTCTTGACGAGAACAAAAGAGTTGTCTCGCCGAGACAGGAATCCCTTTAATGTGCATGCTGATGTCTGCATACAGGACATCAGCATGCGCATACTACTATTAGCAAAGTGAGCCGAACGGATCGAAGCTCACTTCGCTTCTTGATTAATTACCCCCTAAAGGTATTCCAGTCACCTCGCGACCACTTGAGTCGCCTTGCGAGACTGGAATACCTTTAAAGCATTCGCTGATGTGCGCATGTAGGAGAGAAGCCAGCGCATAACCATTTTGGCGAGGTGGATCAAAGCATCGCAAGGTGAGTTCGCAACTTGCTGAATAACCCCCTAATTAGAGTTTTTCTTTATATATATATATATATATATATATATATGTAATAATATGTAATAAAATGTTTCCTAAAGACCTTGTGATTCTGTTAAAACTAAATCAAAGGTCATTCTATTTAAACAAGGCTATGGGAAAATATTAAAAGTTATTCAGCATTTCAAATGTATTTTCATTTATACCTGTTTGATTAAATGGATTAGTTACCAATGAAATATTAAATTTGAAAGTAGATGCATTACGAATAATGAAATTCTCTACAGAAAATGCACATTTATATACTGACAGATTACTTGTATGAAAATGTGTCTTGACACATAAAAAATGAAAAGACTTATAGCCAGAAGAAATCTATCAAACGCTTTAATTTGAACCCTTCTTCAGCGAACTGAGGTTTCTGTGTAATGTATCATACAAGAAAATGCACATTGCTGTGAGGTATAGCTACACTTGCCTTGTATTTAAAATATTTTATAACAATTAGTTTGAGGTATGATGCCACAAGAATCCAGTGTTTAAAAAGACTTTACGATAAACCCTTACATACATTTTTTTTTTCCTTTCAAACGATTCTTACAGGAGGCCAAGATCAGGTAGCGGACAAAGAGAACAAATCTTTTAAATTATGTATGTTACGGTCTACGAAAAGATAAAAACAGAAATATATCAAATGGCACATTTTGTCAGACATTGCATCATGCTTTTAAACATTTAATCATTAATTGCCATCAACCCATAAATTAAAACAATATTTCTGGATTAATAAAATATTCAGACATAACCATTGACCCCATAAAAAGCCTCAACTCTTTTATATTTACTGTGGATAAAACATCTGTTAAAAAATGGATATAAAGAAGTGAACATGGGAATATATTTGTTTTATGTACTGTATGTGATAAACCCTAGCCTGCTATCTCTACTATTTAACTGAGCATTTCATTCAGAATATCTGGTAGCACATTCTCCTTAATGTTCATGTGACATCTCTTGGGAACATCAATCATACATATTTTTTGAAGACCCACTGCAAATTTCCATCCATCAAAATAAACCGTTTATGTAAGAACTGATTATACTCACTTCATTTTCATATTAATATTTAGTACATCAAATCATCATAGGCTATTCCATAAAAAGAGCCTTTTTCTTCTTTATTATTTATTTTCATAAGTGTAGGTAGCCATACTTCTGTTCTGCTAACTGCAAATCAAAAATACTGCAAACCCTCAGAATCCATTTACATTTCTCGTAAATAGTTGCTATAAGGATTGATCCTTTAGGAGACATAAGCGAAATTTATTAAAGTCGAAAAGGCCATTTTTGACTTTTTGACTGAAAAATTTGATTTAAAAAAAATTTGAAAATGATCAAAAATTTGGAATCAAATTTTCAATATCGAGAATCTGATATCGCATTTATCCATTGTTATTATGGATTTTCTATAGTAATAACCAGATTGAAAGATTTTCATCAAATTTTTGATATTGTGAGATCGAATTTTCGATATTGGGAAAAATCCAATATCGCTATATCGACAAAATTTACTCGATATCGCGACATCGGTAAACTCGATATCATGATATCAGTAAAAATGAATCAATATTGTGATATTGCTATTTTCAATCTTAGTAAATTTCACCCAGTTTTGGGTGATATTTACAAAAGTTTTAGTTTTTTGACCTGTTACTTTAGGTGAAATAGCATCAGTATATCAATATCTCCACTTTTGCTGATTTATAAATTTTTTCAACTAAAATTTGGGCATATTTACTAAAATCGCTGACAGTTCTTGTTTCCCTGTACTTTTTGATTTCCCCTTATTTGCAAATGATCGATAAAAATGTTTCCCCGTCAAATTAAATCGTTATCTATATGTTAACAAGGGGCACACTTTGCAATTCCTTTCTATAAGGGTTCCTTCCGTTACAGATCAATATTGATATTGATAATTCTTTTCACTGGGAAAATATTTTCAACATAGGCTAAATGACAGGACCAACTCCATAGGGAATAATGGGTTTACACCAACCTGAGAATGGAGAGTTATTTTGGGGGATAAAAATGTTTTTGAACAGTTTAGTAAATAGGAGAAAACAGCGATATTGTTAAAGGATATTTATCAAAGTCGAAAAGGTTTTTTTAAAGGCTTAGTGCTGGAGGAACATTCTTTATTTTATTATGTCGGTATTGCCTATTTATAAATACTCTTTTTTCCATGTAAGAAATAACTTTTTTATGCATTTTTTTAATATCAAAAAGTTAATTTTGATCTTTAAAAATAAGAAAAATGCTTGATAAATAACTCACCAGGGTGTGTCTCCTGAATTTAGTACTTTTAGTAGATGAAAAACCCATTCATCTTTAATAAATGTGCCCTAAAGTGCTGGCCTGCTTTAGACTACTGAAAACCCATCATTTTCTGTGGGTCTGGTCCTGCCACAGACAAATTTATTTTCCTGTCAAAAAAGAGAGTCAATATCAATGTCAGTATGAATTGGAAGCCCATTGACAACACTGCCAAGTGTGCTGGTTTTGATTGATATTTATGAATACGTCTTTTTCAATATTGACAATTTATTTTATTTTCAATTTTCAGTGGAATTGAAAAATCCAGTGAATTGAAAAATTACGTCAATAGAATAAAGCTTCGATAAACGGTGAAACGAATCAAAAAGGTTGAAATGATCTTTAGAAATTACCTCCTGTCTTGTACACGACAGCAACTTATTTGTGTAACAATCTCTCTAAACATTAATTAGTAATTAAAAATCTTTTGCTTAATAATGGCCATTTTTTTTATCTCTCCACTTAATTATTTTATTTAAAGCATACCTAAAAGGGGAATTGAAGTTGCAAGCAAATTCCAGGCTTCAAAAATCTAGTAAATCCCTTACCCTTATTGTGTCCCGGCCTGTTTCATTAGTATATGTCACAAGGAGCTTTTACAGTCCTATAAAGATGTGTCTAGCTGTGGATCAGTTTTTTAATTCTCATGGATATTCTCCATTGTACAATTAATTAAATCCAGTGAATTTCATATTAATAACTGGGATTATAGAGCAGTTAAGATTTAGGAAGTGTATGAATTCCATTTATGTTGAGACAGTATGTAAATCACTGAGCCACAGTAGTAACAGTGTCAGTGATTCATTTAAAGAGAATTAAACGAAGAAGATTAAAGAGAATAAAACAAACAGGAAGTCGATTTATCAAACAAAAATCTTATAGAAGCTTAAAACATAAAAAAGCACAAATATCTCATGAAGCAGGAATCATATGTAGTTGTCATCAAAATAAAGTCTGCTGGAAATAAACAAAAGTTACGGTACAAAAGATGCTAATACCAAATCAACATGAAAGAAGTGAAATACTGAAACAAAAATGTAAAAAAAAAAAAAATATAAAGGGGCAGACAACCTTTCCCCCCATTTAGAAGGAAAATACAGATTTCCCAGATTTTTTTTAAAAACCCTCCTATTTTCTCCAAATCTTATACTTTTTTTTTTTTTTGTCCCATCAGCTCATATCTTACCCTGGCACATGTTCTCTTAGTTACACCTTTGCCAAAATTTAAGTATCGTAATTGAGTATCTCTATCTCATTAAAAAAAGTTCTTTGGACTGAGACTCACTCTTTGGATTTAGTGGCAATAATAATCTTAATCCCAAATATCATCTAATGGCTAAGCTAGTATCAATTGGAAAATAATTTTACATTCTTCTTTAAAAAAACCTACTTTATTGCAGAAGCAACAACAGGAACCCAGGTTAATGTATCAGATTCATCAGTTAGGAACTTCTTACAGTCATCTTGACAGTAGTGATATATCTATAAAGAACAGCATACTTACTGATGACCCCAGTGGTGTCTACAGTATATCAGTGTTTCACAACTAGTCAAAATCAGAAGCTATTTATAATTCAAAACTGTACTACTTTCAAAATCACCATGTCTGTTGTGTTATGACCTGCTTCATTAGTATATGTCACAAGGGTTTTTTTCAGTCCTATAAAGATGTATGTTTGTATAAATAATTGTATTTATTTATAAAGTGCCACATACATACACAGCGCTGTATATGTATATATGTATAAGATGTGTCCAGCTGTGTACCAGTTTTTTTTTATCATGACTTATAGTCTCCATTGTAAGATCAATTAAATCCAAAAATCAGATATTTTATTTCATGAAAGGAAATATCAAGGCTCCATTTTTTTTTCTGTCACCTTAAATGTCTTTAATGAGTGCTTGACTAAAATCTTAATAAAGAATACAACAAACCATTAAGCTAGTTTTATGTTATGCACCAATACACAACTGTATATTTTAATCACAAATTCAATAACATTTAGTAGAATGCAGTAAATTTCACATTAATAACTGGGATTATATGGCAATTAAGATTTTGGAGGGGTGTATAAAATCCATTTATGTTGAGATAGTTTGTAAATCACTGAGCTCTAGTACTACCAGGTTCAACAATTCAGTTAAAGATAATTAAATGAAGAAGGTCAAAACAAAGAGAACAAAACAAACAGGAGGACAATTTATCCTACAAAACTCTAATATAAACTTGAAATTATAAAAAAAAAAAACACAAAAATATCATGAAGCAGGGGTCATATATAGTTCTTATCCAAGTTCTTATCCAAATAATGGCTGACAATAAACAAAATATACTTTAAAATTAATACAAATAGAGAAAGAAGTGAATAATGAAATGAAAATAATTGCAATAATAATCTTTCCACATTTTAACTAACTCCTTAGTGACCTAGTATTTACCATATCGCTAATCATAAGAATAATCCAAGTTCTTAAATAAACCAGATGACGTTTAGAGAAAGTTGTAAATACTCTGCTTTCAGCTCATGATGTCTTGTACTCCCTATTTATCTTGGTCAACAGTCTTTTATGAGGTAATATTAGGAAAAATAATTTTAATACATTGATCTCCAAATGTAATCATTTTAATTGATGTTAGAAGTATAACTGAAGATGTGCAGTTCCACACAGAGGCAGAAGCCCCAGCTTCAGAAACATCTAGTAAAACTCTTACATTTCCTTAATAATATGACCCTCTCTTCAAAAAACAAATCATTCCCATTTCTACCCTACCTTGTTCCAGACTATTGTTTTAGTTAATCCCTTCTTAAAGTAAAATATAATAATGTTAAACCAACAATTATGTAAGCAAACAGTCAAGCACTAAAACAACTGATAATCAAGTCACCATCTATAGTCATTTGGAGGGTTGTTGCATGGAAGCCCAAGGAAGTAGTAAGCAATCCAAATTCTGAACTACTTGAACTATGGAATGACTTCAATTCAAACTAGTCATTGATTATGAGAAGTATGCACAGTACTAAAAGTGGTACAGTTGGCTAGCATAACAATGGTTTTCTGTTGGTAACAATAATGTGTATAGTACCTGGTAAAATCTAGTATGTCCTGCATTTTATCCCTGGAAAGAGTTAAACATAATTAATGGGCTATAAAACTTCCATGCATGTGACAATAATGCTAATTTACTTGTTGACCACAACAGAACAGTAATATTTTCCTAGATGTTACTGTGCATCACCACTTTTAGACTACCCAGAGATAGTGATAAATGACTAGATATAAAATTATACCAGTTGGATCCAAGGTTTATCACATGTAAGCCACACTGCAAAATGACCTGATGACATTGTCTATGGCATGAAAAGTGCAAATGATCCAAAGAGAACAGTGTACACCACCATTCAGTGTCAAATCTAGTCAGAAGAGAAACCTGATAATGAACAGCTCTTCTTAGCTAAAAAAAACTGACTAAATGAGCAACACAAGCATAAACAGCACAAAATGGTTGGTGGCACTTCTACCTCACACCTAAAGTAAAAATAGAAAAAAGCTGGGGCTACTCCACAAAGTGATAGCGGCTGCCCCTTAGCTAGAATTGAACCATGTAATGTAGCGGGGGCCACATGGACAGCACAAAATTTCTAGTTGTCTCCTCTGTTCCTCACCAACACTGCCCTTTCCTGTCTTAAGCCCCTCTCGCTTGCTGATGCATATCTCTGGAATTATATACCCCTCTGTCTCTGCCAAAAACAATCTATCAGTATTTGCAAAACTAAACTCAAATCCTATATTAATAGTGAACTAGCATTGGGTTTCATGTCTTCCATTCACTTTATCTTTAGGTAGCTTTTAATGCTTATAATTCTTACTTACATATTAATGACCCAGCATTTTTTGTTACTACATTTATTATCCGTGTATGGAAGTCTCCATCCCATTTAGTATTGTATTGTTAAATTGTTCAGCAGTTAATTGCCCAACGGTACTTTATAAATAAAAATATATATTGATAAATATAACATACATAAAAACCTCTTGAATATAAACTTCATAGCTAAGCAATACATGAAAATAAAACTTCCTTTGATAACTATGAAAATAGATTTTTTGTTTGTTTGTTTTTTTTTGTGATTGTAGAAAACTGGAATAAGAAACAGGTATTGTGTTCCTATCTTACTTAACAGAAATGGCCAGGCCCACTCAGAATCTTAGAAAAACATTGCAAATTATTTTCACAATTTCATTACAGTTCTCTTCCACAAAACCTAACACATAAATTAAACTACTTTTTACTTTAAATATTCCTGTTAGGAACAGCCAATTAAGGGGCATATTTAGGAGTCAAGGAGTGAACTGACAGAAAATTGTGTGGTTTCCTGCAAAAACAGGCACAACTGATTTAACCGTAAAACTAGCTGGCATTTTCATTATCGTTACCATTGTGTTGTTTTCAGGAAAATGGCAGAACTTTTTTCAGTTTTTTCTTTTTCCCATTTGTCAGTCTGATGAATATACCTATAAATCTATATGGCTGGATGCCCTATGTCAAACTGACTTCTTCATAACATCATAACTTTAAATTAACTCTACATTATGCTGTTTTCTCATCACAACATAACATGGGAGTAGTGTGTGCATGTCTGGGCAATAATATAATTTATTATTTCTTTTATTCTTTTGTATTCTA
This sequence comes from Pipa parva, assembly GCA_019650415.1. Lineage (NCBI taxonomy): Eukaryota > Metazoa > Chordata > Amphibia > Anura > Pipidae > Pipa > Pipa parva. The sequence continues at coordinate 2,268 of WMED01021932.1, read as the reverse complement.
TTTAGCAGTTCTAGAACCACCCAGTATTATAATATGTTTCACTATCTTAACTGCATATTTAAATGTTCATAATTTTAGCCATTCATAAAAGGTCTGGGTTAATATAGGTTATGCACCAAAGAATTATAAAGGACTTAAAGGGCCTTAATGACTAAAGGATGAATTCACCTGTTCAATTCCCCTCACTACAATTCAAGCCGCATTGCAAAAATAGTTGCAAATTCTTCTCCTTATTTATAAAGCACTGGATAGACTTGTCAAACAAGTGGACAGCCACAGTCACCTTCAGATTCATTGGTTGGTATAGTCAGATGAACAGAAGTAGGATCGGAAGTCATGCGAATTGATATGAATTCTCCCAGTGAATTGCAGTGTCGTCATCCTCACCATATCCTAAATGTACAGTATATAGGAGAATAATGCAACTATTTCTATGTACTTTGTCCTCAGGTCATGTTGTCATTTAGTCGCAGTTGCTATTGTCACTTTTCAATGAGTAGTAGTACACCACTCCAGAGCCCTGCCACCAACCCCCCAATTCACCACTCTCTTGTGGCAAAGTCAAAATTTTGGGTGAATTCGGAGCAGGAGACTTACTCAAATTTGCTTCGAATTCGACAGACTGCGTCACTTGCTTAATAGTAGAAGTTCCAGTGCATGTGCACACAAATTAATGAAGAGTGCTCTGTAAGATTGTGAATGTTGTAGTCACCCAAATTAGATATGTATATTTCACATCACAGTTTGCTCAATAAGAAAACATGGAGAAGTGGCGATCAAATGCGAATTCAGAGCTATTTAGTCAATGATTTTGGTTTAAGACCCCCTCAGCTAGAATATGGATATATGAAAATTAGTATACATAAACAGATTTTCTATACTTGCAATTCTAAGCTGAAAGAAAGACATTCCCAATCACATTTTATTTCTGGGGGTTGACAGGAGGGTCAGGGTTATGTATCTTTTTTCACAATGGATTATAGTACTGATGTTTAAGTATTAAAATGACTTTATGACATGCACATTTACATTGTGATTTTTATGGCACTGAAACTTGATGAAAACTAATACAACCTGGAACATATCATATTCACATGCTGAATATAAAACTCCAAATATTATATAATGCATGGGGGATATTTATAAAGGTCATTTTGACCTTTTCAGCACTATTCGATCCTTTCAATGTTTTTCGTTACATTATTACCATTTTTATTTTTCAATGCATTTTTACTTCCCTCAATTTATGTAGCGGCGAATACAATTTATCGATATAGAACAATCTCAATGCATTAATACTACTACACTTTAACATTACTTTCAGTGGGGCTTTTTTTCCATCAATATCGCTGATCTTTTTGACTGGGACTTAGAAAAATGCTCAAAACCATCTCCATAGGGTATAATGTCTTTTCACTACCCTCAGCCAGATAAACACTTTTCATTGAAAAAGAAAGGTCTTAAGGGGCTTAATAAAAAATGATACCCATGTTATTGATATTTTCTACCTATTAAAGGTATATCAACATCAATATACTGGGACAAAACTTTTTCAACTTTTATAAACATTCCCCACATGTATGTCTTTGTATGTAACTCAGCTTTACTTGGTGGATAATTTCAGTTTTCCTTTAACCCATTGAAAGCCACCCTTTGTAGTTACTACGGTGTTGCCTTTCCGTCCATTGGCTGCTAACGCCATAGTTACTACTCACTGGCACTTAGGGGGCTTTAGCGCTTCACTGGCCGGCACAATAGCCAGTGAAACGTTAGATTGGGTTAGGAGGGGGTTTTTCATGTGCCCCAAAGCACATGACATTGACTCCTGTGACCCGATCGATCACATGAGCCAATAGAAAGCCGGGAGCATGTGTAATCATTGCTTCCAGCTTTGACTTTTCACAGCATGTCAGAAAGAAGGAATCAAGAAGCTGTATAGCTGCAGTGAGTGCTGGATGGGGTACGTGAAGCCCCCCCGACCCACCACTGATGCCCCCGGACCCCCCTATTGACCCCTGGCCAAGATCTTCCCACCGCCCAAATCTGACCCCCAGCCCCAGATCTGCACCAACAGCCCCAGATCTGCCCCTTCAGCTCCAGATCTGCCCCTTCAGCTCCAGATCTGCCCCTTCAGCCCCAAATATGCCCTTTCGGCACCAGATTTGCCCCCCTGGCCCCAGATGTGCTCCCCTGCACCCCTAATGTGCTCTCCCAGCTCCTGTGCATTGCTCTTTCTAATTTAGTTTGTTTTTGGGGGTTTCAAGTTAT
>WMED01021931.1:0-11795 GCA_019650415.1 Pipa parva | reverse complement strand
TGCCACTGGCGGATGGCGGCGATCGCTGTCGCATGCGCAGTGTGACATGAAAAGTCAGATTGAAATAGGAAGCAAAGTCAAGCAGTGTGTAGTGAATTTGACAAGTGAAGGGCAGTGACGTCAGTACCACAATGTTCCACTATTTATTCTGAGAATATTCCATCATTCTCTGTGTCACATTGCTCACAGTACATGTTGCAGTTTATTTGCCGTCGCCAATGTCACTTTGGAACGAATAGTCGCCTTACGCAACATCAGTGCCCTGCCATCAACCCCCTAATTCGCCACTCTGGTGTGGCGAAGGCAAACATGCGAATTTGGAGCACTTCACCTAGTCGCATTCACACCTTCGACACACTCTGCTGCTTTTTAAATTGCCGAAGTAACTGTGCACACACATGCAAAGACCTACGTCGCTTCATGACTAGCGTAGTTGCAATTAGAAACACATCCCAAGGGGTGTGGACAAATACATTTTAGCCAATCGGATTGTGTTTTTGTTATTGCTATTACTGTTCATTGGTCTACGCAGAAGTATGTTCGCCTGTTCTACAAGCGTATTGATGCGTTGCGACTCGAATTGTTGCCTACAAGCGTATTGAAGTGAATTCGCAACAATTGTTGGCGATGGGACTCGAATTGTTGCGAAGTCAACAACACATGCGAATTCGGACTTTACTGAAATACCCCCTAGGTGTATTGCTACGAATTCATCTTCAGACTGGCGAATTAGGGCGATGATGTCAGGGCTCCGCATTCTACTTCTATCTGACTGACTATGCCATACATCACACCTGACAGCAATCTCCACTGTCCGCTTGTTCAACAAGACTAGTTGTCGCTTAGCCAATAATGAGAAGTGAATCCGTGACTATTTTGGAAATGCGACTCGAATTGTACTGAGGTGAATTTGACAGGTGAATTCATCATTAGTCAATGAGGCCCTTTGAGTGTTATATGATAAGGACTCTGGGAATTTCATAATTTCATGAAAGAATTCCCAAACAGTAGTAAGTGCAGAAGGACTCGACATTTCCATGATCCACAAAGTTGTGAGGAGTCTTGTAATAACTGAAAAAAATGTTTTTACAATATTAGTTAAAGGGGAACAATAGTCAGATTACATCTTTACATATGCAATACTATACCTTAGTGAGAAGCGTTTCTCCCCAGTAGATGTGTATTAAATCTTTCTGCTTCAGATGAAACAGCACTGGAAAACTCCCGCACCAGGAAATTTGTGTGAGACATGAACCAGCCAGTTTTCCATAAAAGGGTACCTTCCCCCAGACATTTTTGCCTAATGTGTAAAGTAACGCCTACGCACAAATTATCTTTCCTGAGCCTAAGTCTCTGTAATCTCCTGCATTCCACAAATGTAAACAAAGCATGGCTAATGAGGCCAAAAGGTCAGCACACTGCTTAACCAACAGCTGTCAGGCAGCTTTTTCTTCTTGTGTTTAGCAGTTATATCACACACATTTCCTGATGCATGAGTTTTGAAATGCTTGCCTAATAAATCACCCTGCTTTAGATGAAACATCTACTGAGGAGAAATGCTTCTCACTAAGGTATAGTACTGCATATGTAAAGAAGTAATCTGACTATAGTTCCCCTTTAAACACAGTTTAAGATGGAGGTTGTGCAGTGGAAAAATATCCTTGTTATTGTTTGCTTTCATAAGGTATGTACTGAGACTTGGCTTTTTATTTCATGATTTTTCATTACTTTTTATTCTGTACTGTATTTTTGTACTTCAGTCTTCCAGACTGTATTTGACTTGGTGGCTGGTTGCTAGGTTAATGGACACCAGGAACCAGAAGATAATGTCAAAGCAATCAAGAACAAAAATGTTCTAAACAAATGTAAAACTGTCTTATCTGCTATCTCTAACATACTAATAATTTATTCCAACCCCTTTAATCCTTTTTAAACCAGCACAGCATTACAAGACAACATACACTTCCCTATATATTATCTTGTTAGGTAAAGGTGTCAACTCACATCTATTCGCCACTTTCCCCATATATGTGTATTCAACAAACTCTGCGATGTAGCAAATCAGAGACCAATTCAACAGCTTACGACAGTAGCGGACTTCCGGAGCACTTTGCACCACTTTACTAGTGAATTCGACAAGGCATATTGTGTTGCATTTGTGACTTCTACTTCCCTAAATTAAAGTGCCGATTTAGGGGCTGGTGGTGGGGTCCTACTGTCCGACTGACTACTATACACTACACAAAAGATGGCTACTGGGAATCCTCAGTTTAGTGCAGCAGTTCTCAACCTAGTTGAGACCGCGAACCACCGCGAACCACAGTGATGATGTCACACGCTGACGTTTGGACCTGATGTCATCACATCCCGTGTCATGTGATGATGTTTGGGCGCAACGTCATCACATATGCGTGTCATGACGTTCGGGCCCGACGTCACCAAGCAGGAACCCTTATATAAAGGGACCTGCACTTACTACCATCATTCAACCACCAAAGGGGTCGCAACCCACTTCTCCTGGTACTACAGTAAAAGGCAGAAGGTGTTTAGACGGTCCAAGCCACAAACACATATAGCATATCCAAGCAGTAATAAAAAGGATAGTTATGCTCCTCATGGGTAGATGAGAGGATGCATGTAACTCACTGCTTTAGGCGGGTTTCACAGTGGTGGATTTTCCTTCATTCCTTTAAAAGAAAGCACATGGAGAAGGAAATAGCTTTTGGGGCGGTACTTCCATGTTAAATACCAAACTGTTTCAGCGCTTATTTTTTTTTTTCATGTGTCACCACTACTGTTAAATTCGAATCATTACTAATTGTTACATTGCATTTTTCACGGCTGAAAGAACACAACACGAAGTGTCCTAGCGTATATTCCTCTCTATGAAACACTAGTGTGTCATTGCACAGCCAATAGTTACTACTTTCCATGTTTTTTCATATGTGCGTATTTTCGGTATTTTTATACCATGTGCTTTTTTTTTTTTTTTTTTTTAACATGTAGGAGAATTCGCCAGTGGAAACCTGGCCTTATTCTCCTGTGACTAGATGGTTGACCAGCACCGCTGAGATTCAGATAATGGCAGGGCTTCTCCCCCACCAACATGAACATTTTCCCCTTACAAGGAGGTATTAAACTGATAGCACAATATTAGCAGGTGACGTTAAGCGGTCAAGCGACCCAAAGCCGACTCAAACAGGATCCCCGACCCAGTGTGATCTGATTAATGGTTTCTGAGGAGTGGGCTTGGGATTAAACTGTCAGGGTCAGCAAGAAGCTTAAGGTGATGTGGGCTGCAAGTAACACATGAGCACTGCTTACACCTATGACTATGTAGCAGAAAACATTAGAACAGCTTCTGTTTTTAAGGATTTCATTGTATTTCCGCTGGAACAATGGGCTTTTTTGGCTTCTTTTAGCCTACCTCAACACCAAGATTATTGCCGTCCCAGAACTGCGACTGAGAACCCTGGGCGGTCCAATCAGAAATGAGCCAGTGTTTCCTACTGACTTCTGATGGGTCCGCACAAGCTCACAGAAAACACAGGGAGAGAATATTGTCAGTGTCCAAACACACGCTGCTTTTTCCTGATGTGTGGCAGAAGTAACATTTCAATCAAATACAGCAAAAAAAAACACCACAGAATACAAAAATACATTTTATTGTCCACTAAAAAGAAAAGTAAATAGTTATTCCCCTTTAAATGCTCTTTGCCCCTGTTGGAAATACATTGATAGTACTGAGCTGAATGTTAAACAAAGGCCTAATGATATGATTTAAAATATGTTTTTTTTTTCTATATATTCACTGGACGCAATATTTATTCTTTGTCATTACAGACGTCGCTGGCCCCAATTAAAGCAGCAGTATGTAAAGAAGTGAAAAAAAAATTGGTTTATTTGTGACTTTACACTGCATTAACCGATGTGTTGTAAAGATGGAAGAAGCAGTTTTAGCACTGAGGGCTATTTCAGATAAAGCAGTTTATAGGCATCTCTGTTTCTCCCAAGAAATAGTCAAGTTTTATTTACTGATTACTTCTGTTCTGGCAGGTTATAGCCAAGACATTATCTGATGGATCTTTGCTGCCCCCATGTGGCATTTAGCAAAAAATCAAACAAGTAATTTTAAAGCCTAGATGTCTACTGTAGCCATCTATAGCTGTCTATCTATATATATCGTTATCAGTTTATCTATCTGTCTGCCTGTCTGTCTGTCACTCTGTCTGGTTTACTCATAAAACTCCCCACAATTGCTTACAGGCCCAGATTTGTGTCCATTTGCCACTTCTCCCAACTTGCTTATTCGTCAACCTCTGTGATGTTGCAAAAAACATCAAATTAAGACCAAATCAAAAACTTACGACAGTCACAGAATTACGGAACTGTTCACTTTACTCTGTGTAAGCATTTATGTCCACTTTTGCCAAGTTACTAAGTATCAGAGTGCGCCAAAGTAGTAAATTCGGCAAGGCGTACTGCTCTGAATTCACCTCTTTAACTCCACCAGATCATAGTGCCGAAGTTGATAGCAGGGCTCCGCAACACAACTGATCAATCAAAAGTAAATAGTGACCAAGTGAAAACATAAACTAGGAATATAGTGACATAGAAAGGAGTCTATTATTCACTCAAAGCAGTGAAGGTGACATTGTAAAGATGACATCACTACACTTCACTAGGGCTAATGTAGTCACTACACCTCTGCTACTGTTTGACTGACTACACCACACTACCCATGAAATAGCCTTTGATGCTGTTTGCTTCTTCACCAAAGGAAGCCACTGATTAATGAATAAGGAGTAGGAAATTTGCTTATGTCTGATCATAGCGACGCAAATTCACACTTCGATAAATATGCCCCAAAATATATATCTCTCACTATGGTAACTACTACTGGTAAGCAAAGTAGTCATAGCAACAATAAAGAAGATAACTGTATTTGTACTGTGGTGAAAAATGTTATTTCACCATTATCACATGTACAGAAATATTTGCGGAATTATATTAGTTAATATTCTTCACTATTACACAGGATCATTTCCCAGAAGCACTGTTCCACTGCACCAAAGCACTGTGCCACGATTATTATTGGTGATATTAAGGAGGATGTAAAGTCTAAACTAATTAGTGATATTTTATGATTTTTACCAAAACAAAGATTATTTACTACTACTACTTAATTATTTTGTTCTTCAGTGTTCAGTAAGGCACATCCAGCACCATGTAGAGCACAGTTGAGTAACTTGAAGCAATGCATGAGTCCTGGTACAAAATTTGGGACTGCCCTTTCTTTTCCAAACACCTACGTGAGATTAGTTGCTGGACAAGTAATAGCGCAGTTGTTGTTTAATATTTACAATTGTTTGTGTCCAGTGGTGCACTGTGTACTGCTCCACCTATATCTGTAATTATATGCTGCATTACTCGAATTTATCACATATATATGTGTAAACCCTTAGTAGCAGCAAGTGTTGCAAAATATTACTATATAATAAACCTTTTCTACATAGAAGGCTTATTGGTGCAAATCAATGCATGAAAACACTGTCTGCATGGAGAAAATCAATCAAAGGGAATTATTTTTTCCAGTGATTAACACAAGGCACTCTGTACATTAAGGGAGTATTTATTATTGTAGTTGGTCAATAGAGTTCCCACCATAAAACAGCAAAAATGATACTGATCTGTGATAGCGGTGAAGAGCATCAGTAGTCTTCACTTTCCTTACTGATTACAGTCCCTTTCAATAAAGCTGGTGCCAGGGAACATATTAATGGTAAGGACAATGGAAACAGGTGAAACTATGAAATCAAATGTGGTATAAACAGGCAAAAACTGCAAAAAATATTCATTTATTGTGGCAAAATGGGGGGAAGTAGCGTTTAAGACAACTGCCATTTCCCAGATGTTCATTATAGAACTTCATCTAGTCTGTAATAATTGCTTGTAAACTTTTTAGGGGGTTATCCACTAAAGTCCAAATTGTTGCGTACAGGTGCGAATTCACCAGATAAAGACATTCGCAATAGGCTGCTACTGTCGCAGTCGCGCCTTTATAATGAAAATATTGTCACAGTCGTGACTTTATTAAGGGAAAATTGTCACAATCTTAACATTAAAAAATTGTCGAGACTTTACAATGGGGAAATTGTAGTGGATTTGCTATGGGAATCCGCTGTTTGCGAATTCGACAATGTAACTGAATGTGTCCCTATAACCTCGGCTGGATTCAGTGTAATTTAAATGTTCTCTGTACAAGTTCCTTCTTGTGCTGACTTTCAGTTTGCATTCACTAAACTTTAGACTCAGCCTTCTATAATTAGCAATCCCCTGCTTCTAAAAATGCTTTACTCCTGATTCTCCCATGTAAAACCCCAAGATTACCCAGAATCCTCCATACAGCCCCCAGTCTAGGCTTGCAGTGTGTACATTGACCCCAATGCGCCCAGCCAGTTACCTAACAGAGTTTATAATGCTTATTATCAAGCCCAGTGGTTTCTGTAACATCAATCAGAGCAACGGGTAATCTCTTTATTAAAAAAACTCTGTGTGCATTGCTATTGTGGAAATTATATATCACTTGTTAATTATGTAATAACCATGATTTATGCAGCAAATACCTTTAACCCTTCAAGCTGCATCCAACCGCCTCCCACCTCATACCTTGGGACTTATACCCTTTACCATGGCATAGTTACAGGTTACAACAGAGAATCATCAGCTGTAGAACACTATATCCTAGTGGCTCAGGATGAAGCCTCAAGCTGCTTTGAAATGGGGTTTACCATATGCTGCTTTATCAGGTGTGTTCTCCCTGATTGTCCATCAGTAGAGACTCTACAGCCAGCTGCACCTATCCCTGTCCACTGAATATCCCTAACTCCTTCCAGGCAGGACCTGTTAGAGTGTCACTAACACTCTATTGTACTTCTATTCTATATTCATGAAGTATCCTTCGCACACATCATAGCTAAACCTGATTGCCGGCTAACCCTGGAAGAGTCCACAAGGAGCTAAAGTCTTTATGTATGATAATTACATGACTGCTAATGTAGCACTCACCCCACATATGCAGAATAAGTCCATGTGCTTTGCTGGCAAGAGATTTCTCAGGCCTCAACAATGGGGCTCTTATTACATTATACCAGGGCACTGAAACCAGTAGCAGATTATTTCCCATGATCCCTCTACATATTTACAAATATTAGAATACGTCAATCATATTCTCTCTCTCTCTCTCTCTCCTGATACATGTTCTACACTTGAGTCAACTCAAATTGAAAAGCCCTGATTTAAAATATCAAGTTTTTGGTTTTAACATGAAAAGCTAAATCTTTATATTTATGAATGGTTCTAACTAATATACCATGGGGAGGACATTAGGAGGTTCCAGTTAACAAATGCACAGCGACATGTTTTATCCCTTTGTTTATAGTCAGCGTTAGACTCAATGGGAAACACCTGGCACAGAGATATTAGTCATTATTAACATTCCCCACACTGTGCTATGACAAGGTGGCTTGTACATTTTACTTTATGTCCCATTAATGTGTTTAATGCCAAATGCTCAAAGCACCTACTGTTATCATAATCATCCTCACTCTTTTAATTTAGCCTGAATAAACTGGTTGCACCCCTATGCAACACATGACTCTGTGCAAAGGTGCTAACATGATGTAACTGGAAAATGAAAGCAAAGTATACCTAAAATGGCGGATCCTTTCATATAACAACTTGTTTTTGGTGGGTCATTCTTATTGACTTGTGAAACCTGAATCTTGTGTTTGTGAGGTCTTAAAAGCTTTACCTCATATAAGAACAGGTTTAGCCTCTGGGAAAATCAGTTTTCAAGGATCCTAATGCTATCCTACAATTACCATCAGTCTGTTCAGTGAAACTTAGCTCACGTACATTCTAAAATGATTTCCAGAGTCACTTATACTTACCTGATGATGGGAGGCTGTGTCCCCCCCAATGTTGCTATTCATTGCTACCAAATATTCAGTAAAAGAGTAAATCACCCATTAAGCTATTTTGTTGTGTGCAGACCTATTTGTTTTCTTTTTTATGATTCTTCCATTCTGGTTCCAGCTGGGATGGTCTCCCACTTCCACTTATCGGTGTGGGGAACGGTGGTAAAACACAGACAGGAGGTCTTCAGAGATTCCAAAAATATAATGAGAAAGATTCATTAAGCAATTTACTGGAACAGATTAATGATTATTGCTCATCAGCACTAACATTAACTTCTTAGAAGGTTAACAGCAGTGTCAGTGTAACACAGCTACTTAGAATGCATTACTTCCACAGTGGTTATCGACAGCCTGCCATAACTTCACACAAGGTCTCCAGAAAGGAACCCCAATGTTAATTAACTTAACTCTGACTGAGGAAGAGGATGCTCACATCAATCTCATGGGGGCTATTTTGCTCTCACTCTTTAGTGTGGTTTTGAGCTGCCTTCCATCCTTACTCTTACCGGGGAAATCCAGTTGCACCCTCCATATCTGCTATTCACTGTATGCATAACCACCAGGGGTATTTAAGGCCTAATGCTGCTGATGTAGGAGTCACTTTCTGCTTCTAGAGTTTTTTAAAGCAAACAGGCTTGTGAGGTCATTCTCACTGACCTGCAATGGGCTGGGGACTCCCTAATAACTTTGAAAATTCCACTGACTTCCTATACAAATATTGCAGTAAATACATAAACAAATATATTACGTATTAGATAAAACTGCATAGCTTTCTTAATGGAATGTGTTTGTAATAACATGACACACTATACAAGTGATTGCTTATTAGACGTGGTGCAACTCCTTGCCACAATTAAAAACAAATGAGTCACCCAAAGTGTTTTAATTGACCTTCAATAAACCAAGGCATATAAGGGTCAGGATGTTATTCACTAAAGTCCGAATTGTTGCGTATAGGTGCGAATTCGCCAGATAAAGACAGTCACAATAGGAATAGGCTGCTACTGTCGCAGTCGCGTCTTTATAATGATAATATTGTCGCAGTCACAACTTTATTATGGGAAAATTGTCTCAATCTTAACATTAAAAAATTGTCGCGACTTTACAATGGGGAAATTGTTGCAGATTTGCTATGGGAATCCGCTGTTTGCGAATTTGATAGTCTAATTTGCACCTTAGTGAATAACCCCCTCAATGAGAGTTGAGCAATCTACTCATGATTCATGACACAATGCATGTGTAGTGTTTGTCATTTTAAAATGTATAAGGTGCATTAAAGAGCTAGAAAAAGTTGATGTGATGTTTTATTATGCACTTTACTTTCTACATTATATAGCCAACACTTTATTGTTACCTGGAAATTCAGCTATAACAGTGTGGTTTGCAGATTAGGGACTTACGACCCGCTCTGTCTAATAAGCAATATGTTTGTTGTGTTTTTTTTGTTTTTTTAAACAAGCAGGCAGTTGTAATAAACCTGACATCAGTAGTGCTTTCACAATAACCCTGAAACCACATGAACGGTGTTTGACAACCTGTCTCTTTCTGATTGGAGCTGACAGAGTGAGTGACAGTTGTCTGGTCAAGTCAAGAAAAATACATCATTATTTTAATAGGGTAAAAATATAACGAACATCTACAATGAAGGAGAAATTTGATTTTAATCACTTGTTGTAATTTGCAGTTTCGCAAATTGTTTTTCTTACTATTTTATGTATATATATATATATATATATATTTGGTTCCATAGTAACTGTAACTTTATAAGCAGTTCTAATAATGTTTGAGTATATAGGGCTCTTCCCGTGCCTTCTATAATTTCACCTACAGTGTGAGAACCATGTCAGGGTTTCCTTTGACACATCTGTGAGCGATAATGATTCATAGCCTCTCTTACGCTGAGGCAGATCAAGGTGATGCAATCCTACCACTTGATGAAAATAAACATGTTTCTACTGTATATTAAACAAGACTCAATAAGTGGCTTATAAATAAAACATTATACAATTTACACAAAAATGTCTTAATAGCCTGACAGCTGAACTAATGGATCAGTTAGTAAATTCCTCTGCAATCTGATTTTTTTTTCTTTTTCAGAAGAAAAAATGGAGTTTGAAGAAACTGTGTCTCCAGAGCCAGCTCCATCTGCATATGATTACAGGTAGTCCTCGACTTACGACGTTGATCCGTTCTTACGCGGCGTCGTAAACCGAACTTCGATGTAAGTCGGATCATACGTTCATACAGTATGGTTCGACTTACGTCGCAAAACCGTGTAAGTCGGAACAAGGCATCGTATAAAGCGTCGTAACCCCGAAACGGCGTAACTCGAGGCCGTCGTAACCCGAGGACTACCTGTATTTGCTAACTACATGTCTGCGCAGTTTGGCGAAAAAGAGATACCAAATAATATGGCAGTGAGGTATACTGCCAGAGCCAAGCTTGGGTGGTATTTATGTTTAAGAAAAGGATAACGCTCCCAAATAAACTGGGTCTAAAATAAACTTTCTCCCTGTGCATTTTCATGAACAATTGTGACCTTAAGAGATTTTTTACACTGCTGTGATGCTAATCAATGAAACCGAATGACTAGGGTCTCTCTCATTAATATATTACCTCCCATAGAAAGGCGTAAAATCCCCCAATTCCCCATTCATAGCTCCACATTTCCAACCACATAAAGTCAGGGCACACTGCTCTGGAGGAAAGAAGTTGGTATGAATGAATTGAGGTATATAGTACCTTTTTTTAGGGGAATGATTAAGGAGATTATTCACTAAGGTGCGAATTCAATTGTCGAATTCGCAACCAGCAGATTTCTATAGTAAATCTGCTACAATTTCCCCATTGTAAAGTTGTGACAATTTTCCCATGAAAAAGTCGCGACTGTGACAATATTCTCATTATAAAGACGTGACTGCGACAGTAGCAGCCTATTGCGACTGTCTTTATCTGGTAAATTCGCACCTATACGCAACAATTCGGACTTTAGTGAATAATCCCCTCATAAATGTACCATACCCCTTTGTAAAAAAAGCCCCATGAGATAATGGACCAAATGACCTAAAAATTGCTTAACTTTAAATGCACCTAATTTTTTCACTCCACTCACTTTATTGAGTAAGTTACCCTTTTATATACCAAGCACCAAAACGCTTTAGTAAAATTGTAACTTCCCCAGAAAATAAATCTTTTTGGTGTGTGTGGTCTTGCATTTCTCTGTGTTTGCTTGTATAAGTGACTACCACCGTCAATACCTCCTCGCACCCCACCTCCTAAGTGATGAGTCCATCCTGTGATTGGTTCATAAAAAATAGCTCATTATTAAGTACAAATTTCTGCAGTGCACATCACGCCACTTTCAGGGTATAGGTATTCATCATTTATTTAAATACCAGGTCACAGTAAATATAAGAGCAGGCATAACACTGAAGGAATTATTAGGAGCTAGTAGTCCGTAATAAGGAATGATGAAAAGATTGAGCAGATTTTAATAGAATTTCCCAATGTTTGTTTACAAGCTTAGCCAGACTTTAAAAGGCAAACTCTGCCCAGTTGAGGTCATTCAACCTAGATATAACAAGTTTGTTTCTCGGGGTTTCCAGAAACTGGGACCTTTGAATGCTTAAATTGTTGTAATTGTGATTCTGTTATTACAGGTCAAACAATTACACATCTCCAAAGAGCTATTATTTTAAAATATAAACATAGCCACATGTGACAGTGATTATGTGGTATACATAAGGTAGGACAGAGTGGCCATGCAAACAGATGCAAAAAATGAGTATTGCAATACTTGGTGATACCTTTTTTATT
>WMED01021926.1:0-11798 GCA_019650415.1 Pipa parva | reverse complement strand
TTTCATGATTGCACTATTTCAAATTATTCTAATTCGTTGACCAGCACTTGTAGTTGCACGGTAAACTTATTTATAAGCGACAAGTGCGGTTGTAAAGTCTGTAACCTTCTTATAGTTTGGAAAGAAACTCTGAATTTTGTTTTTGCCACACCTACTAATGTTTGTTCAGTTGTTCCTATTAAATAGCAGTTTCCTGGATAGTTTTATTATTCAGATCATATCCTAAAAATATTTTATGGTACATATACATTTTTGCATTAGTAATGGAATAGGAAGGAATCTTAATGATTCTTGGAAATTCATTTTCTCACTCACCATTTTGAAGAAATTTAAGCCTCTCATACAGTTTGTCACAATTGACTGACACTAAGCCCATGACGACATCACTGTGACCTAGAAAAATAAAATCGCAAAATATCTACTTTAATATTGAAATGTTTCATGCACATATACAGGCATGTTTGCTTCCAGTCTCTAAAAATAAGGGATCTTTCTAAAATATCATGCATATACCCATGTACAATATTGCTTATTTAAGGTCTAGAGGCAATTTATCAAGGGAGCTCATAGAAACTTCATTGTTTTCGCCATAACAAAATATTTCATAGAAAACCTACTGCTTCCACCTGTGAAATTTATTTTTCCACTGTGGTGAAAGTTTTAGTGATTAAGGGCCTTACTGGCTAAAGTCTAAAATCTTAGAAAGGAAGAAAACTGTTATACTGACCTCCAGAGGGAGGAGGAATGGTCTCTAAATAAACCCAACAGGGTTAATAGTCAACCTCCATTTAATATCTGACAAGTTTTAACAATATCCAATCTGCCATTCTTTAACTGGTTACTGATGAATACCCAAGAGAGAGTTCTGAACCTGTGCATTTCTGCCAAGGCATTTAAAAGAGAATGCATATCCAAATATGTATTTTAAGTTTTGTTTCTTGTTTAAGCAATTTTTTTTTATATATATTAAACCTTTTATTAGTCCTATTTTTTTCCCCATTGAACTTCAGATAACATTTAAATTCAAAATTGAACAAGTTGGTATATATTCAATCTGTGCTGCTAAAACATCTAAATTGTCTAGAAAACATATTTAGCTATTCATAAATATAGTATCTCGTGTATTGTTTACAGGTCTTAATTTTTTTTTCTTTTCTGGCACATTTACTGCTTGTTCATAAAACTAAGGTTACAGTTTAATGTACTGATGGTTGGCAACCCTGGATATACTTGACGTGTGTGTGTCACATGGACTGCATAATGCTAGTGAGCGATATGATCTGCATAACATGCTTTAGATAAACAGACTATTGTTTAAGTCTGTCAGGTTGATTGGATAGTTGCCAGCAAAATTATGAAATAGCGAATATGTAAAAAAGTTGTTTATCTTATGCATCCTTTTTAACTCTGTTTTAAGGTGCAAAAGGTATAAGTTAACAAATGCAAATTATAATTCTTCAGAGTTAAACTCAGTTTTCACCTAGAATCCTAGATCCAGGGCCCAAATTTTACAAGTCAAATACTAATTGTTTAATATCAGTATATAAAGATGGCCCAGCAGAGTAGGTGATAGACTTGCAGCTGAACATACAGTATGGCTTTCACTATGAGGATATTGATAGTCTATATCCACAGTGAATGTTCTACAGACAAACTTCTGGAAAATCAGTAAATTCATAAGGCATGCATACACTTGTACTGCATGGAAAAATTGTCATGCAGCTCTACAATAGACCTATATCAACTGTAAAATGTCATTTTCCTTACCATTCATGTATTTGGTTGCAGAATACATACAGATATCTGCTCCTAGAGACAAGGGACGCTAAAAGAACAAACATATGCATTGTGATTCAAACCTACAAATATCCATTAAAACATCTGCTATGTAAAGCATGAACCTAAAACTTTTCAGCGGACATGAAGTTCAGCTTTAGAGGCATGCAAAGCATAGGCTGATGAGTAACAAACATTTATCACTAACTGAAACAATTTTAATAGGTAGTAAGTATTTAGTGCTAACACATCATAGTCTGAGATCTGCATAAAGAGAAAATGTAAGTGACAAAGTCCTTATTTTACACCAATATTCACTACATGACCAAATGTATGAGAACACAGGACTGCTGCATGGATTATCGATCTCTTCATCTGCATCCAACATTCCAATCCCCTTCTGGTTTATAACTCCTATTAAACACCATTAATGTGAGCAAGCGCTGAAGTAGTATTATGTCATAATACTGCTTCTGCACATACTCCCATGGACAACGTAGAAGAGGAACTAGGAAGTGAAGAGAATTGCAGCACTGGAATTCAGACTGATAATTCAAGCAGCAGGAGGCAGCCCTGGAAGATAGAAGAACATCAGCAAATATATTAACATATCACATGCAGAATCACCCCTAGTTCTAGTCTAAAGAGCATTTTAGTTGTTCTTTAATGTCTGGTTTTGGAATAAAAGGTTTGGGTGTCAATATAATTTTAATCATGTAGTGTTAACCCACATAAGTAACTTGTGAAAAGGGAACTATTGCCAAAGTAATTTTAATCTTAACGTTAATCTCTTTTCATTCATTTCTCTGGTAATTACTGCAGGAATTTGTACTTTGGGCCAGTGGAATACTGCTGCACCATTTACAGTTGGCTTTGCCAAAATAAGATCATAACAAGCAGCTGAAGCAGCATTTGCTTGGAGATCAAAGTCTTGTGTTTATTATACAGAGGAGGTTTCAACATTTGCAAAATTTGTGAAAAACTTTACTTCCTTGGTTTACCATGAGCAGGTGATAGCATTTAAATAACCCTGACAATATTGGCATGAAAACTCATCCAAGTAATTAGAAAAAAAGTTTGTTTAGGCTAAAAACTGATTTACACCATATATAAACATATTGGGAGGGGGGGGGGATATTTCTAAAAGTTGAAACGTTTGTTTCACTTAACACTGGAGAAAGTGTTTTTATTTTTATTACCTATTTAAAAAAAAAAAAAAAATTTCCGTTAACATGCCGTAAAACTTTGATGCATTTTTCTTGCATTGAAAAGTTTAGTATATCAGTGGAAACCTTTATAAATACCCCCATAGTATGCACATAAAAACTTAAAGCAAGTCAGTAAATAATGTAGTTAAATGCATTAAATAAAACAAACTCACCTATACATACTGTACATCCTCAATTTTGCTAAAGACAAAACATGCCCAGTTTTTATCCTAATCTACAAAGTCAACCAAAACCCAGAATCATTGTGTTCTTTTTAGCTGGTTATCTCATTGCTGCGAAATGCATGTTACTTACCTGAAAATAAGCAGACAAAAAGGTGTTGTCCACTGCTAAAAGTACATCTTTATGCTTGTGAACAATATCTGCGCAGCCTTGAATATCTATGACTGTTAAAGTTGGATTTGTTGGTGTTTCTATCCATACAAGCTATAAAAGTAAATAGTTAATATTATTTTTAATTATTAAGTTAGGTAACAGGAAAAAATGTGAATAAAAAAAATTTAACGGCAAACTTTTAAGGTCAGAATACTACATTTGAATAGCACAAAATTAAAATGTTATACACAGTATCAAACAAAACCTTTAAATTTTTTTTGAAAAACAATTATTCAGATACTGTTTATATACACACCTACATATACAAACCAAGCAATAGTTCTTTCAATACCTTGGTATGTGCATTGATTGCTGCATCCAAGAGCTTTAAGTCTGAGCAATCAACAAATGCCACTTTCAATCCCATTTCAGCAGCTACTCTTCTAAAGTATCTGTTGGTGCCTGGATCATTAAGGAAACACAAAAGGTATGTAGTACATTACGCTAAACATCAGTTTCAGCAGTACAGTGTTGGAAAAAACTGAATGCCTTTCATGATAACTGAAATGGTGAGCAGAAGTATTAGTTCAAATTAACTATGAATGTTTTGGTTTTTTTTTTTGTTAGGAAAAAATACTTTATTTTTTATTTTTTTTTTTTTACCCACAGTCAATAAGTAAGCCATCTCCCTCATTTGACATAACGCAAGCAATAGGAATATCTGCATGTTCTTCAGCTATGGTTCTAACAGCTGGTCAGCCCTTAGGGCAGCAGGTTCTCAACCTGTGTTGCGACCCCGAAACCATCTCACAGGGGTCTAGAACCGCTGTGGAGCCTGGAAGTGCTTGCAGGTTCTTTTTTTATAAGGGTTCCTGCATGGTGATGTTGGCTCTGAAGGTCATCACGTGACGTGTGTACGTGATGACTTTTCGCTCGGACGTCATCACATGATGTACGTGATGACGTCAGGCCGTGACGTCTGTGCCGGGGGTTGTGGTTCAAAAAGGTTGAGAACCACTGCCTTAGGGGGTTATTCATCAAGTTCAAACAGTTGCATAGAGGTGTGAATCTGCGTCCGTTCACCTCACTTCTCCAACCCCACTTATTCTGTGATGTGGCGAATTCATGACCAAGTCACAGCTTATGATTTTTGCCAACTTGCACACATCTCTCATCAATTTGTCTGCACATGCAATTAGATTATTCACCAAATTTAGCAGTGTGTTGAAGTAGAAATTTGTGCTCCCAATGCGCTAGTTTGACTTCACCAGCAACATGAACTAGGAATAGTGTCACATAGAAAAGGATGTAAAAGTCACTTGTAATGCAGGCAACAGTAATACAGCAGCGACAATAATGGCAATCAAATGACATTGGTGCCAATGTCCTTTCTTGTATTCAATTCTGCTTACTAATAGTAGCGTTTTGACATTAATCAAAGAGATTAGTGATGTTTTATCCTTTAGACAGATTCATGGGAATCATGTGAAAATAACATCACTTCATTTCATCAAATGGGTATCAATACGCCTCAGTTGCACTTCAACTCACTGCGCTCTGAAATGGCGTCTGCTGTTCACTTCTTTGCCAAGGGAATCTGCCAAGTAGTGTATAAGGAGTAGAGAATTTGTATCTGAAGGGTAGCAATACAGAATCACTACACCAGTTGAATTTGCATTTTGATGAATAAGCCCCTTCGCTAAATGCCACATGGCAGATTGGAGGACCCAACTCGTACCCTTTTATGTTAACTGGAATGTCTGAACTTTTTTCACTTACAGTAAAAACATTGTAATACATTCTTTCTGAATGGTTTCCTGGTTTATGTATGAATTGAAACTAGATAACCATATAGTTACAAAACAAAGCTAAAAATGGAATATTCTATATTACTGCAACTCTGAAAAGCTGAGGTGGTGTGAGTGGAAAGTTGATTTTATGACACTACTTCCCACAGTCTGTCACAAAATAGAAAATAATAGATTATAGAAAAACAGTTTACAGATATTAAGTGATAAAACAGAATTGTGTAAATGCATAATTTGGGATGATAATATCCCCGTTCTGAATTTGTAGGGCTTGGAATTACCTCCATATACATCAGTCGTACAGATTATTTCGTCACCAGATTTAAGAAGGTGAGCAATGTTCATAGTAGCAGCCAGACCAGAAGCATAGGCTAAACCTTGAAAGAAATAACAATACTACATGTTAAAGTCACCCCTCCATACTGAAAATGTTATTCAGGAAAAATGCTCTATCCCAGGAGTCCCCAAATACTAGTCCAGGGCCCCCCCCAGCACTGGGTTTTCTGATTGTGAGGCGCGCACACGAAGCATGGCAGTCAGTGCACACTGGCTACACCCCCCCCATGGTCCATCAAGCCTTTTCTGGGTCGGGGAGCCAGTGCCTGATCCAGAAAAGGTCGTGGACTGCTGCTCTATCCCTCTCTGAAAAATAATACACAACTAACTTAGAAGAAGGATTCTCTCTAACCTGGAGCACACAATATAGCATCTATAGACAGTGGTGCTTTGGTTAAAGTACCAGTAAACCTAAAAGTGAATTGCCATTGAACTTGGTATGGCAGTTTTATTTCTTATGCAAATTATATTTTTATTGCTTTGAAGTGTTCCTACTTTTGGCATTTGCCCATCATGATGAGTTTTTTGGGGCATTTCATGAGTATGTATTCATTTATATAAAGTTCCATAAAAAACAAAATGGAGAGGAGAGGTTTGTTTACTTAAAAAATTAAACTATGCCTATGACCAGTAGATATGCAGCCACAACAAATACAAACCAGGAACTCCACTTTAAAGACAATATTTGGTATTATGTAGAAAGAACTGCCATGTCAATCAAAATGGAATTCTCTCTTTTCTGATCTTTAAAGAGGAGGGGTTGCAGCCAAGCAAGTCCTTCCATATTCTTGATTCCTTGACTCTATGGTATTTATTTTTTAATGTAATGCATTTAAAATCCTTAGCACTGAAAAAATGTGAAGGTTTTCAAGATTTTCTCTCAATTTGCCCTTTAAGTAAATACACAATGGGAAGGGCAGACTGAGAACTAGAGCCTGCGTGGGGAGAAAAACATAAGATATGTAAGATTTGGTGGGTAGAAGTAGCCAGTGCTGTCTCTTCAACTACTAGCTGCTCCAGAGCTATGTAGTTATGGACAGCAGAGCCCAGATACTTATAGCCAGTAAGTAAAATTAGCTGCTTTGCCAAAACCAGATTAATGAGAGCCAAAGGAGATTTCTTCTCCAGAGTTGTTGAAACTGGAAGATTAGACCAGTGAGCCTTCCCCTGTGCTGCACCGGCCTATTTTTCCCCAGTGGAAGAGGGGGCAACATGGCTCCCTCCATAGCAAAGATTGTCGACCCCTGGACTATACAATACATGATACGTCTAACGTTCAAATTGAAATTCAAGTCAATTTAAAGCAAAAGATGTAGTACACATTAAACAAAAGCTTATTTAATACAAATACATGTTACAGTACTAAACCAAGCAGTCGGACTCGGAGCTTACAGTATTTGGCACCATCTAGAGCAGCAACAGCTTTCTCCAGGCAATTCCTGGTTGGATTTCCACTGCGACTGTATTCGAACCCCTGTTAAAAAGAAATGACAATCTTCATTATCCATATTTGAGAATGTGTATCTACCATCCTGACTAGCATTAAAAAAAGAACTCTCTAAAAACAGCTATGCTAAAGATATGCTGTAAGGATTGTCATGTGTCTTTTTCAAGGAGTTTGTTATGTCTATTGAATCACTCCCCCTACACAGAGCTGCTAACAGAAAATAAGTAGTGTCTGGTAAATTCTTTGTTTATCTTGTCTTTTTAGAGGAAAAGAGAGTGATATCACAAAGTAGTTGCTAAAAAGTGTCTTTTGGCAAACATAATACAGTCTGTAGTATGAATGTGTATAAAAGTGCTACATAAATGTGACTGTATGTGAGTAGGCTGTACCTTTAAAATTGGTCTAAAATGCAAGTGTGAATGAAGGCAAAACCTACCCAATTTTTTTTTTTTTCCATTCAGACATTCATACAATGTGGTATAGCCCTGAAAACCCAGCACTAAATACCTTTCAGCCTGTAGGTTACAGATCAGCTGTGGACATTATTAAAAATACATTCACCAGGGCACCAGTGGTTATAGTAAAACAAAAAAAAAACCAGCACTGCTAAAACTATATGTTAAGAGTTGTCATCTAATCTGGTAATCTAAGAGTAAGATTCCAACTACAATGACTCATTTTTTTTTCTTGTTTCTGCAGCTTGGGTAAGTCTTTGTAAAATTGCATCATATGGATTCTCACCTGAGACAGCTATGAAAGGCTAAGCATGAGAACGCAGTGCGCTGGAACAATCTGGCAACAGCTGTTGTTCTTGGGGCTGGCTTGTCCATTAAAAGGACAGTAACACCAAAAAATTGAAAATGCCTTAAATGTACTTGTAGTTGCTATAATCTGTGCTTTCAAAATTATAAATTGTGCCAAGAAATTATATTTAGCTTTAAAAACAGATCTTTAGGGCTCACTTTCTGTATATGCATTATCTGAAGCACCACAGAAAAAAATGGGACCGGGTGAGATCTGTTTTACAACATGTCTTTTTGCATGTGCTATATTTGAATAGCTGGTTTTTTTTTTTTTTTTTTTTTTTTAATCCAAATTCTTTCTTTTACTGTTTTACAATTTGGGGGGTTATTCAATAAAGTCCAAATTGTTGCATATAGGTGTGAATTTGCCAGTTAAAGACAGTTGCAATAGGCTGCTACTGTCAGTCATATCTTTATAATGAGAATATTGTCGCAGTTGTGACATTATGGGAAAATTGTCACTAACATTAAAAAAAAATTGTCACAACTTTACAATGGGGAAATTGTAGCTGACTTACTATAGAAATCCGCTGTTTGAATTCACACCTCAGTGAATAATCCCCTAAATTCCATGTTTACAGCCTGGAAAAGATGCACTGTCCATGATTTGTGGGTGTGAGAGATGAACAAGTTCCAGAATCTCCTGGGTAATAGGAGATCTGAGAATTGTTAGGCACAGCAGTGCAATGCTGAGTTCATTTTATACAACAGTGATGCCAAACATTTATTTATTTTTTTGGCCTGGGGGCCATATAAAATTGCGACATGCGTGTCACTTCAAAGTCGCGACTATTAAAATTGTGACCGCGACAAATTTTAAAGTAACGGCTGCAGCAATTTCCATAGTAAAGCCGCAACTGCAACAATATTCTCATTCTAAAGACGTGACCGTCTACTGCGACTGTCTTTAGCTGGAGAATTCAGTTTTGCGCAACATTTCGGATTTCAGAATTCTGTCCGGATAGCGTCGCGGGCCGTACGTTGGGCATCACTGTTACAAAACATAAGTAGTTCTACAGTAACACAAGTCCTGTTGGCTATGCCACAGTGGCCCATTAAAGTAAGGAGGCCACAACATGTCACATTTGCTTTAGGGCCCACATTTTGTAGAGCTTGGTTGTTACCTTCTATTACCCACTGTACAAGCTGCTTTATTCCCCTGCAGAGCCACCAGTACAGCTGGGAACAGATTCTTATGATTGAATCACCCCTAGTGTTCAGTCCCAACAAATCAGCCTAAATCTTACTCATCGGATGACTGGGAGACGTATGGAAACAGTCCTGTACCCGTTAACCTCGGTCTATGTTTAACCTACCGCGTGTTCGCCGGGTCCGTGCTGTTTGAAAGTGGTAGACAGAGAAATCGGTGGAACAACGGCCATGGAGCTCCATTGTTCCGGCTCCTGCCCTGCGTGTATCGCGTCTGTAGCAAAGTGTGTGAAAGCCTCCTGATAACCTTCCATGGTGCTGTGCCGGGTCACTAGCTGCGCGATCGCTGCCCCTGCCCCAACCGCGTGTGACTTTATAGCAGCCTCGGGCTCCGCCTCTTTGTGTGACACGGGGGTGAAGGCGACTCATCATTGGCTGGCGATAGAGGCGTTGTCGTTCTATTTACATCTGTGTTTGAGTCTTCTCAAGTTAGAGAGGTCAAGCAGAATAATCACTAGGCCTGGCTTAGCTCTTTCTAATTGCATTTTTACAGTGTGCCTTTAGGGATAAAAGGTAATTGGAGAAATCACAGCTGTTTAACAGATTAAGCAAGCAGTACTGTAGCTGGCTGGGTAAAATATTTCCCCTGACAGAGAATGCACTAGTGACTCTAATACCTTGCTACTGGTTGTGGCTTTTTAGATACTGCGTTCTGCAATGATTATCCACCCCCAGCAGGGCCGGTTCTAAAGATGGGCGATGTGGGCGACTGCCCAGGGCGCAATCTTTGAGGGGCGCTATCGCCCATTGCTAAACTCTCCTCCAACATTCCAGCGACGCGCCTCCTCTAATGAGGTAAGTTGAACGCGACGGCACTCCTTGGCTGCTTCGGGTCTTGTCGGCTGTATTCGGCAGCTGCTGACAAGACCTGAACATCTACTGAGCACTGTCGCATTCAACTTTCCTCATTAGAGGAGGTGCGTCGCTGGAGGTGAGTGGGGCGGTGGGGGGCGTGGGGCTGGGGGAAGAGGTCAAGGGGCGGTTCGCCCAGGGCAATGCAAAGAAAAAGAGACCGTTCAACCCCAAGCAAGTAAAGGGAAACAAAATGTCCCAACGTAAACTCAGGTGCTCAGAGGAAAATGGAACCCAAACAGAGAGGAAGGAAATCCTCGGCACACCAATGCATAGATAAAAGCAGATGAACGTTATTCCATAACATTAAATTCCAGTAGGAGTAAAAACAAAAACACCTTGAGTGTTTCCTGCCAGCTGGCACTTAATATAGCAAATGATGTCTGAATCAGGTTTAAATGGTCAGAATGAGGCTTACTTCCTGTGCACCCATGATATGTATAACTTGTATAAAAAAGGTTTTATTATATATTGTTAAACAATGTATAAACCATAATAAATGTAATTTCAAAAAACATGGGTGCAGCATGTAAACCCACATGCAAAACCATACTGGACAGAGTAAACAAAATAATATGCATACATACAGTACATGGGAGAACATGTATAAAGAAAAAAGTAAAAAAAGCAGTATGGGTAATGAAGATATAAACGGTATATATAACGAACCAAACCTGTCTCTCTCTCATGACATCCTAATAGGAGTGCTGAAGAGTACGACGCCTGCACTCTGCTAGTACTTCTATGCAGAGGTGGCGATCTGATTCTAATCCCCCTAAGTTCCCAGACTGAGCAGTGCACAGAAGATGAGAATCAGATCATCAGCCTGCCACTGCATAGAAACACTACTAGCCTACTAAGTGGTGCAGCAGGCAGAGTTTAAAAGTGGTATTATGTAGGCGTAATCAAGGACTGGGAGGGAGGGCGCAATTTCATTACTCCGCCTAGGGCGCCAAAAAACCTTGGCCCGGCCCTGGACAGTCATATTGACTAGTGTGAATTCACCTGTTGAATTAACTTCGCTACAATTCAAAATAATCAAATTCACTTATCCTTATGAAGATTTGAACATCTCCAGTCTAGCTGCATTTTGTGTGCAGTGTATATATACGCTGGCAAAAATGCAATGGCCAGCATTCCAGATACAGCATAAAAACGCCAGTGTGAACCTAGCCTAATATGACTGTGACGATAAAGACTGTGACCAAGTGACAATATAAACGAGGGATATAGTGATATAGAAAAGGATGCAAATATGATTTATAAAGTTAGTGAACATTATGATGTCATTGCACATAACTGATGGAATTTGCTTCACTATGCTAAGGGAATCCCTGACTTAGTGAAAAAGGAGTAGCAAATTCATGACTATTGGATCAGGTTTTGCTTTGCCAGGTTAATGAGGGGGCTGATGGCATTCTGGCCTTTCTGTTCAGCAAGCATTACTACATTTTGTAGATATAGGTGACCTTAAAGTTCACAAGCTAGCTTTAGATATTGGAGAAGACCCATGCAATAAGTGAAAGATTATCCTCACCAGAAATATTTGTTCAAATAGATTTGCCTAACATAATGTAGTTTTAGTCACTTTCTGATGGTATAATGTTTTATTATTTTTAGCATAAGAAGTCTGGGGAGTCAATAGAGAAAAAACAGTTCTGCTGGAGGGAGTTCTAAATCTGGCATGCTATTGTGATGGCTAGATCTTCAATATGTCAGCCATGGTTGCTTTACAGAAAAACTATTTTTTTATAATTGTAACTATAAGCTGGGAAAACCTGTCCCTAAGAACCCCTCCACTTCCAGAAATAATGGTTGGTTTACCTTAATTAACATTCCAAAGCATAGATGCTGTGTCCCCGTAACTCTGGACAAAAAACAATAGTTTGATTTGGGTAGGTGGGAGACACCAGGTTTACTTGTTTGATCTTATCTGGACTGGTTTCTGTATAACATTGGTATCCATTTAACCCTTTCCCTATGTACCCCGTATCTCTCACGGGGTAGCTTCGGGTGGCCAGAA
>WMED01021925.1:0-11798 GCA_019650415.1 Pipa parva | reverse complement strand
CAAGTTACCTTTCCCTCTGTAATCTCCTGTAAACAAGCTTAATTTATGCGGTCAAAAGGTGATCACACTGCTTAGCCAATAGCAGTCAGGCAGCTTTTTCTTCTCGTGTTGCCTGACTTGCAGAATAGAAAGAGGAGGGGGAGTGGGGGGAGGAAAATGTCAGCTCTCAGGAAAACTATTTAAGGAAAGCAAACTGCAAGCATTACTTATTTGTGTCAGCAATTGGTTTAGTATAAAGGAGTTTTATATGTATGTGTGTAGTTATATCGCACTATTATGTCCCTTTAAGCATTCAGACACTTTGCTTTGACACTCATATTTAACTCACATGCTGTCCATTTCCTTCTGATCCTTCTTGAGATGGTTCTACTCCTTCACTGGTGTCCAGATGTGTTTAATTAATTTAATTAAACTGATTGGACTTGATTAGGAAAGACACACACCTGTCTATATAAGACCTCACAGCTCACAGTGTATGTCAGAGCACATGAGAATCATTAGGTCTAAGGAACTGCCAAAGGAGCTCAGAGACATAATTGTGGCAAGGCACAGATCTGGCCATGGTTACAAAAGAATTTCTGCAGCACTCAAGGTTCCTAAGAGCACAGTGGCCTCCATAATCCTTAAATGTAAGAAGTTTGGGAGAACCGCAACTCTTCATTGACCTGGCCGTCCAGCCAAACTAAGCAATCACAAGTGAAGAGCCTTGGTGAGAGGTAAAGAAGAACCCCAGGATCACTGTGGCTGAGCTCCAGAGATTCAGTAGGGAGATGGGAGGAAGTTCCACAAAGTCAACTATCACTGCAGCCCTCCACCAGTCAGGGCTTTATGGCAGAGTGTGCCGACGGAAGTCTCTCCTCAGTGTAAGACATAAGAAAGCCTGCATACAGTTTGCACAAAAAAATCACATGAAGGACTCCAAGACTATGAGAAATAAGATTTTCTGGTCTGATGAGACAAAGATTGAACTTTTTGGTATTCTTAGCGGTTCATCTTCCAACAAGACAATGACCCTAAGCACCCAGCTAAAATAACAAAGCAGTGGCTTCAGAACAACTCTGTGTCCATACGTGACTGGCCCAGCCAGAGCCCTAACCTAAACCCTATTGAGCATCTCTGGAGAGATTTGAAAATGGCCGTCCACCAACTTTCACCATCCAGCCTGAGGGAACTGGAGAGTATCTGCAAGGAAGGATGGTAGAGGATCCCCAAATCCAGGTGTGAAAACCTTGTTGCATCATTCCCAAGAAGACTCATGGCTGTACTAGCTCAAGTGGGTGCTTCTACTCAATACTGAGCAAAGGGTCTGAATACAAGTAAATACTATGTGATATTTCAATTTTTCTTGTTTAATTAATCTGCAAAAATATCTACATTTCTGGGTTTTTTTCTATTAAGATGGAGTCCAGACTGTACATTAATGAGCAAAAAAAAAAAGAACTTTTTTGATCTTTCCAAAATGGCTGCAATGAAACAAAGAGTGAAAAATGTAAAGGGGTCTGAATACTTTCCGTACCCACTGTAAAAGTTAAACATTTTATCCAACTGTGTGTTTTAAAATATCTATCTTTTTTTAAAATGATTTTTATAGATTAAAGTGGACTTGTCACTTGTCATATTTCCCCTACAGTTCAAGGAAAATAATCAATTTTGTTACTAGTTATTGCTTATATAGTCAGCTGCTGTCATAAAGATAAGCAGTGTAATTGTATATTTGGCTTGCACAATATGCGTCATTGTTATGTGAAATACAATCATTTTGATAATGTTAACTTTACTGAATAAAGTCCTCTACATTTTAATAGTTATAGTACAGTCTAAGGCCAGGGTCACACTAGCTGTTTTTCAGCGGAATTGTTTTAATTAGGCTCATTATTGCCTGTGGTGCTAAACAAAATAGCCTGTGTGGAGTATTCCACGCGAAACAATGAACATGCATTGTTTTAAAGGGGTACTAAATCTCTTAAGCACTGAGGTGATTCTTAAGTGGGGCAAATACTTATCAGTAAGGTTAATTGGCTCAAGCACTCCTGATCTCACTAGTAAAGCTGATTCTATCTTCTCAGTGCAGCCTAGTAATGGATTTAGGATTTACATGCACACCCTAATAAATTTCAAATTAATTATCAATTTTGGTGCTACTCAAAGGTTTATATTAGACAAAAATATAATAAAGAGAAAAGAACCTTTCTACACAAGTGCACTCAAAATTTATTTGTGTCAAACAATTAACATCATAGTTAATAAAAGGCCGAATAAGCACAGAAAGAAAGAGATGATTAAAAACATTTAAAACACAGTGTAAGAACAGACACCTGCACCTTGGGGTATTTGTGATGAAATCCCACCAGTCAATAATTCCGCATGAGGAAGCCTAAAACCCATTAGGCGAAACGCGTACGGCACATCCTGCCATCTGCACCTGGGTCCTGCCCGAGTATCATACCTATAGGAACCTCCCTAGCAGTCGGGTAGTCATCTGGAGTTTGATTAATCGACAACCTTTGATTTGGAGCAAAGTCGTAAATACTATGTCTTACTATCCGGGGACTACCTTTTTCTCCAGACACGCTGCTTGCAACGCTGCTTGATTGTCTTACTCGGACTAAACTGACAACGACTGGTATTTATTAGTTTAGACCACCCATTACTATTTTGAATTTAATATGATTTTTGTGTTTAATTATTGACTGGTGGGATTTCATCACAAATACCCCAAGGTGCAGGTGTCTGTTCTTACACTGTGTTTTAAATGTTTTTAATCATCTCTTTCTTTCTGTGCTTATTCGGCCTTTTATTAACTATGATGTTAATTGTTTGACACAAATAAATATTGAGTGCACTTGTGTAGAAAGGTTCTTTTCTCTTTATTATATTTTTCTCAGTGCAGCCTCTTCACTTCCCGTTTTCTGTTGAAATTTGACGATCAAATGAAACTCAGAAGCCGTTTTACATCATTATTCTGATAAAAAAAAAACATGAATTTTCATTATACAATTTATTTTATAATCTACCTCTTTATGGTTAAAAGTTTTATTTTGATCAACTTGATTCTCTCACCTTTATAGGGGCTTATTCTTCAAAGTAAGAATTCAACTGTCAAACTGAATTCTCATCACTTCAGGTTGCTACACTCCAATTCACTAAACAGAGAATTCACATAGCGAAGATGTGACCCGGTCAGTAGCTGTGTCTTGCATAGTATGGCATAGTCAGTCTGACAGTCTCACCACTTCAATCTAGCGTAGTAAAACTGGCGAACGCAACACAATACGCCTTGTTAGATTCTTTACTGGGACAGACTCCGTTGCTTGATGAACAGGTGAATTACTTCTGAAGATGTAGGTAAAGTGGTGCAAAGTGCTCCACGAATGTCATAAGATGTCAAATGAATCTCGAATTAGCCACATCGCAGAGTTTGTTAAATACCCAAATATGGGGAAGTGGCAAATAAATATGTATTCACACCTTATGCAACCCTTTCATTAATAAGCTCCTTATATTTTCTTTTGTCTTTTTTAAAGGAATAGTATGGCCAAAATTTAAAAAAAACACACACATTTAATTATTTATCTTACCTACTAACTTTTACTAAATGCATTTTATTATCGATTTAAAATAAAATAAATAAAATTTTTACATGTAAAGAAGTACTGTACAGCACTTCCGTGCTGTAGACTCCATCTTCATTCTCTGCCGGCCACTGTAGGGCGCCCCGAGTCTCCAGATCCCTTCGGAGAAGCTCAGCCCTCTCCAGCCGCGCTGATAGTGAAGCCCTGCACCGGCATTTCCTATGTCACATGGGAGAGTGTGCATGTCATCATTGTGTCCTCCCTTGATGATGTTAACTTATGTCACTAGAGGGAGCTCAAAGCACACTAATTGGAGGCCCATACGCACATAATGTCGTAGTCACTGTGAACATTCCCAACTTTAGAAGTTCACCAGGGCTACACTTACTTAAGCAGTTCACGTAACATAAAAATGAGTCTGATCTGTGATATATCTTCCCTAAGTACAGACCCCATATAAAGTCTACACTAGGGCTGCATTACTTACTCCAAAAGTGCCACATGCAGTAGACTCTACGAAAAGATGTTGCAACCATCACAACCCTGAAATATACACCCCAGAGTCTGACATAGGATCTCCCACAAACCATCTGATCTATCTGAACACTCCATTCAATTGAATAAAAATGCAAGTGGGGAAAAAAGTGAAAGACTTCTTCATTACACCGGATTAAAGGTGATATTAAGTTTTTTTTTTCACTATTTACCTCAAAAGATTTTTTTAAATGTATTGTTGTTTTTTCTTTTTTTCTTCTCTTTATTTTGTTATTAGCACTGTATCTCCTTGGTCAAAGTGTTAGAAGAGATTGTTGCATTACTGCATAATTCTTTGTTCAATAAAAACAAGTTGTTTAAAAAAATGTGCTAATTTTCTCAAAATCTAGGGCTTAAGTAGGAGGAAGAAGCAAAAGTTACAGATGCTCCTAGCTCAAAGAGATTGGTGGAAAGCTTTGTTCCTTCAAAATGTTGCAGCAAACCCTACACAAATAGAAGCTATCTTCTCTCCAGTTTAGTGCCTGTTTTAGAGAAAAACTAAACCAACACTCATAGCAATCCACTCTGTTGTTGCTTACTGGTGGAGGATATTTGGTTGAGCATGCTCAGAAATAAGCAGTGCCCAGAGCAAAGTATTCTATATACTGCTTACCGTCAGTAACATAAAAGACTGATTTTTGGAGATAGAGGGGGGAATTCACCATTCAGCGAAGTGAGCTCCGAATCCTTGGGCTCACTTTGCAAATGGTATTATGCGCTCGCTGATGTCCTGCACGCGGACATCAGCGAGCGCATTAAAGGGATTCCAGTCTCGGCAAGGCAACTCTTTTGGTCTCGCTGAGACTGGAATCCCTTTAATGCGCTCGTTGATGTCCGCGTGCAGGACATCAGCGAGCGCATAATACCATTTGCAAAGTGAGCCGAAGGATTCAGAGCTCACTTCGCTGAATGGTGAATTCCCCTCAGAGTCTGGGAAATTAGGTTAATTTGAGTTAAACTAACCTACAGAGAGGCATTCTTTTTGAGCCTTTAGTGTCCCTTTGAGCACCTTTTGGGAAATGATAAATGCACATTAAATAATTTATACTGAATAAGTAAGGAACAATAGGGATTGCTTTACAAAATGAAGCCATTGTGTTGTCTGTCAGATTGGTAAAAGAATAGGCTTCAGTCATCAAAAATTGATTTTTGACCTAAAACAAAATAGTTTCTGATCATAGTTTCATGAAAGTTCCACGTTTTCAGTTTTAACATTATGGTAGGTTTTCATGCTTGGCACTGCAGAAATGAGTTGAGATTTTGTCTGCCTTTGCTTTGTCCTCAACAAGTCAGTATACTGAAGTTCAGGAGTTACCAGTCTCTGACAAAGAAGCTGATCAGCTTTCTCCAGTCCTGGCTTTAGGTTGTAACCGAGAATGTTTGCTTTTCCTGACTGGAATGGTTTCAAAGACTTGTCCTTGATTTTGTATGAATCTACTGTATCCTGAAGGCAGATTTCAGAAAAGTGTGCCCGCCGCTCACGGAGCTTCTCCACCTCAAGATACATCTGTTTCCTACCAAACTTTTCCACTTGGTTCCAGAAAGACTTGTTGAAATAGTCATATAATTGCCAGTCTAGCTGGTTCCATCTCTTAATTTTATCTTGGATTTCTTGAGGCATGGAATATTTTGTGTCATTGCTTCTTCTGTTAAGTGGAAATGAAAGTACATCATCAAATGTCCAACAAAGTGCATTTTTTAGAAGCACCAAAGACTCGTCAAAGTACTCTGTGATTAATACCAAGTTAAATATATCTTCCACCATTCTCAGAGTCAGTTGAACATGTTTGAATAACTCCCCATTATTGTCAAAGCCCAAGTCAAATGTCATGAGGTTCCTTGCATAACTGCTACCTTGGTAGTATTTAGAAGGGTTATTAAGGAAGTCTTCCAGGTTATTAGCTTTGGAGAATGATTTTGTAGACTTGTAGTATGAGAAGGATGACTCCATTAGAGAAACTGGATTTCGCAAAATAGTGAAATAAAATGTATCGCTCGGCATCACCTTTTCCACCTATAAAATACAAACATTCATTCTGTTATTTGGTGTATCTACCTTTCACTCTTAAAACACCAAATTTTTGTAATTAAAGTCATGCTGAATGCTCAGTAATCCTATCTCTACCAATATTTATTTGTAAGTGCACAGGGGTATTGCAATGAAAACTTGGGGAGTTAAGCCTCCCCAAACCAAGAGCTACTTACTATACAGGGGTTAAATGGGGAGGAGCCTGCCCGTCAAGATTTTCATGTGGCCAGTGCAGGGGTTGGCCTCCCAGTGGACCCATAATCCCCAGTCTGATGCTGTTTAAAATAATATTTTACTAAGCAGCTATCCAAACAGCTCATTTTATTACTTTTTCCATTTGGTATTAGCTACAGTGTATTTATATAATACTCACATATATACATGGCTACATGGCCCTCATTTAACATACCTTATATATTGTTATATTATACTGTATGGATAAATGTAATTGAAACTTGGCTGCTAACCATGTAGTGAATTCAAAAGCTGACATCTGCTGACACATGTCCAGTGTCAAACGGACGTGGCTACAGATTTCTTTACTTAACATTTTAAAACATAAATAATTATTCTGAAAGTTGCAAAATGCTGCAAAAGCTCACCTGGCAATGTATTTCTCATCAGAATTATTCTGTTTTCTAGTAGATTGGAGAGATCCTAGATCTTTCCCTTATCCAAAACCACAAATTATGTAGTGCCCCAAAGTTTCAGAATTACCCCTGCTCAAAACTTAAGGCAGGGGGCATATGCAATCATATGCATACTTGGCATTTGTCCAGGGCCCAAAGGTCTTGCCCCTAAAGATGTCCTTAGTGACAGGTGTTGTTATCACCTTTCTCTAGTTTAATACCCGGTTTCATTCTAGCACTAGTTTCTGGGCAGTGCTGTGTCTAACACACAGAGCTATCAGCAGGGATAGAACTTGCAGACTTCAGTAACACAAATGTTAATATATAGCTAATGAATTATTAAAAATCATAAAAGATGGAATCAGAAAGCTTTTGGATCAAAGGCTATTTTGATCCAGTAAAATTTTAATCCAATGGACGAAACACAAGGTGATGTTCTAATCTCTCAATGTCTGTTGAGATCGGTGTAATCATGCCAAAATCTGGGACTATCACCCAAAATGAAGCAGAAGATGGGCCTATGCCCAATAGAAAGAGAAGTGGAGTGTTGGATATTTTCTAGAAAAAAAAAGATTGGGCAATGCCATCCTGTCCTGAGTTTGGTAACAGAAACTTTGGACCAGTAATATGTGACCATTTCTAGTGCGCAAAACTCAAAATCAGAAGTAAATATATAACTTAAGCCCACTGTGCCCACTGAGAGATACCTCTGTCAGTAGAAACCTCATGTGATGGCACATGATATGGAATGTTTCACTGCTGTTTGGGGAGAATCCATCCACGAAAAAGGCACCAAAATAATTAGGGTAGAAGAACTGTGAGGCATTGTAAAAGGGAAATGCAAAGGTGAGGTTGTGAAATTCTCCGTAACGTAAAAGAATGTTCATGATTGTGCTGCTGGCAGTTTTGTGGGTCTTAAGGAAGAAAATGTTTGTGTGAGGTGTGCAGGAGCCATCTTCTGTCTCTGCATCTTCCGCAAACATTTCCTTTGGTATATCTGAATTTTGTTTCAGCACTTGTTCCATCCTTAGAAGTATTTCCTTTATTTCTGCCCCTTCGAAGCTCCGTAACCACTTCTCTTTCTGCACAGGTGTTCGATTAGTGCTGATTTCTTCCTTATTCATACTATTTATTTCTTCATTATAAGGCTTTACCCACACTTGATTGTACCAAGAAGGGGCATATTTGGCCAAAAAATGATGTCTTCCCTTGTTATACCTGCAGAAAAAAGAAAGTTCACTTTTATTAGTTGATGTATATCTATTCCATTATTTATCATATCATATAGTTATTATACCCTTTATGATTTCATTATAGACTATTACTAGTAAAATTACAGAAAATAACATAAGTGGGCCTGTTATTAATAACATAAGTAGGTATGATCTTATTGATCTAGTAGATAATCCTGCTGCTACATTTGAGGCTTTCCCTTGGAAACCTGAACTAGATAATGGTGGTTCTGTTTACTTTATTCAAGAACAACATGGGGAGGGTTGGACTTGACAGACTTGACATTATCTACCATGTTACTATGTTCTTACCTTTTATATTTGCTGGTGTTCACAATCTGTAAGGTGGTTAACACAATCCCAGTGAGAACCAGAGCAGCACAAACCAGCTTCAGACCTATAATTCTCCTAAAAGAATAACAAACCGGATACCTTTAATCTTATATTTCTTTTCCTGTTTTACTTCTCCAGGTTCTGAATTCACATGAAGGAAAATATGTGCATTATTGTACAGGGATGGAGACTGTAGCCCATTAATTTAAAATGACTAGACATACTCCAGTTAGGACTTGAGACTGATTTTGAGGTCATCGAGCGACACTTGTTGCTAGATATAGAGAGGGATAGTATTTCAGATTTCACAAGCAGTTAGAGGTGGCACAAAAGGAGGAAAGGTTATGTGGGTGGTGGGGCAGGTAGTACAAGGTTTTGGTTAAAACTGATCTGCTTAAGTAAAAGCCACAATCCATATTTAAACAGTGGTGATGCAGATTTAATTTTGAGCAAGAGTAAGAAAAAAACAGACTTTAAAAAATGATTATGGCATTTGTAAGTGTTTTCTTCCAATACCAAGGGTAATATGTAATGGATCCTGACAATGTAATGGAGGAAATGCGGCAGGCTGTAGCACTGATTTAATGGTGTGCAGAGTAGAAAAGGTACAAAATCACACTGAACAGATATTTTACTAGCCAAATAACAACAATGTGGGTTATAATGTCTACTAAAAAAATGGTTTCTCATTATTTTGGGGAGATGTTAACTTGGTTTGGAAAATGTAAAGGGATATTATCATTCCCAAATCCTCCACTTTTAAAAGTGGTAAAGTAAGAGCAGGCAAAATATTAACTATGTAGTCATAAATAGTGATGTTCGTTATAGAATCAAAGTAATTATCTTTCTGTGGAAAGCTAGTATACAGCAGTAATGATGATTAGGGCATTGGGGGGGGGGGGCATTTATTATTGGCATAGATAATTTTTTAAAAATCTCTGATGAACATTAGCACATTAATTAATTAGGCAATGGTCAAAGTTTATTAAACTAGAAAAGGGAGGTCCGGATCCTTTGCATCACTTCGCACATGCTTTTATGCGCTCGCTAATGTCCTGCATGCGGACATCAGCGAACGCTGTAAAGGGATTCCAGTCTCGGTGAGGCGACTTGAGTGCTCTCGTGTGCAGGACATCAGCGAGCGCATAACACCATGTGCAAAGTGAGCTGAAGGATCTGAACCTCACTTTGCACAATGGTGAATTACCCCCTTAAACTTTTCGATCGAGTTTTTTTATTGGATATTTCGATGGAAAGGTAGCAATACCACTAATGTAAAGTCTTTTTTGAGTTTATTCCCACGAGATCTCCGCTGTTTCTTGCTGTAAATATCGATAATTTTTTTCAATTGATATTTACCGATAAAAACTTTTCAATCTAGTTTTTCCATTGTATTTTTCACTGAAAATGTAGCAATACTTTACATTAGTAGTATGGCTACCTTTTCAGCAAAAAAATCAGATGAAAAACACTCGATTGAAAAGTGTATATCAGTAAATATTGATAAAAAAAACCCCAAAAAAATTAACCGCAACAAACAGCAGAGATGTCCCAGGAATAAACTCGAAAAGATGAAATCGGGTCCTTTTGAGTTTATTAAATTTTGACCTTTAAAAGTTTAATAAATTTCATCCAATGAGTCATAAGCAACATCAGTGATTTTCTTTGTGATTCGAGGATCGTGTTCTTTTTTCTTTTAATAATAATGTTAATGGAGCCCAAGTTCTGGTTGTTTTCAGCAAACCCATTACTTTGTGAGTGGTAAGTTGAGGACCCACACTCAGAATTAACAGATGTGGGTAGTCTGTGAAGTTGAAATATTACTATTACTAAGCCAGTACCAAAGCCTCTGGTAATTAATTCAGTGGAACAAAGCAGGCAATTTTAGAAAAACAATCTGCTAATAGCTAATTAACAGTCAATTAAAATTTGTTTCAATGAAAATTTGAAAAAGGCAGAGAGAGAGAGTTATTTTTAGTTTTAAAACTATATAAACAGAAACAAATTGTTAACTGTAACAGGCCACAAAAACCAACATAGTATCTACATTAATTTTTTTTTAAGTACTTTTATTTAACTTTTCATTTATATAACAACAGTTAACAACAACAAACAATAAATTCTACAAAATATACAAGTTGCTTGTTACAGATTGATAATAAAGTTATATACTAAGCGTTTAGAGACTTACATTCTTCCTTTTGAAGATAGGGCAAGGGAAACCCTTACCCTATGCTAATTGTGACCAACAAGATTTAGTATATTAGTTGCAATAAACACACCTTGACATATCCAGTTTGAACATGTACTCTTGGTTATAATATTTCACAAACAAGAATTTGGGACAGCTGAGTTTATCTCTAGCCATTGTAACCATATTTTAGAAAATTTCCTTTTGCACCCCCTTGCTTCATAAGTCAGTTTAATTAATGGTAGGTTTTTGTTTATTAAATAAATCCAATCTATTAGAAGTAACTTTTGAGGTCTAATCCAATGTAATACAATGTTTTTTCCCCATAATACATTAGAGGTCTGTACAAATTTCTAGTATGGTTTTGTGCCAGCCATTCATCAATAACCCCCAATATACAATTTATAGGCGATAGGATATTTGGTAGGTTTAGCTTCTCCTCAATAAATGTATTAATCTCCCTCCAGTATTTGAGTACCTCCGGGCATGACCATATTAGATGATAAAAGTCAGTGTTATCCTGTCCACATTTGGGGCAATTTGCAGAACTTTGTTTCAGCACATGCTTTAGTTGCATGGGGGATAAGTACTTTTGATGTAGAATTTTAAGTTGAATTAGTCTATCCCTATTAGATATCAAGAAGGGGTATGATTTGTCTGTTGCTTCCTCCCATTCCTCTCAGGTTAGCTGTGGAATGTATTTTTGCCATAGATAGTATGATGCCTGGAAAGGAGCAGGTATAAAAGCTGTTTAGTTTTTGATATAGTCTTGAAACCAGCTTAGAAGTTTGGGTTTCCATTAATATTTCTTCTATTGGTGAGTCATGAGTTTGAATTGGGAAATTTCCCCAGTGTGCCCAACATGCATGCCTTAATTGAAGATATTTAAAAAGCATTATTGTTTTGCCCCCAGTGTTCTCTTGCATCTGTGCCAAGCTAGGGAAGGTGCTAGAGTAGCTTAAATCACCCACCTTTCTAACACCTCTGCCAGCCCAATACTGACAATCTGGGACAGACAACAACTCAGGAAGGTTAGAGTTATGCCACAGGGGAGTATGCTCTGAATAAAATGGTTTATGTGCCTTTGTTACTTTAAGCATGGTTTTCCAAGCAAATAGGGGTGTTTTAATGGTATCTGGAATTGGTGGAACATCTCTCAGTTTTCTATATGGACAGTTTGCCAGAGCTTCTATTGAGCCAAATATCTACATTAATTTAAACTTCGTCTATGGCTAGAAAGTTTGGAGGAATAGGCCAAAGTGAGGGCTTCTGAGACTG
>WMED01021924.1:0-11798 GCA_019650415.1 Pipa parva | reverse complement strand
ATGGGGGGGGGGGGGCGGAAATAAATCTGCCAAACACTTAACTAGCAAGCAACAGTGCAGAGTTTTATCCATTTGGTTATAGCTTTATTATACCAAAATAGATGCAATTTGTAACAAACGAAGTCAAGATTTCAGGAACTGTATGTTAGGTATTTAAAAGACATTCCGGCATTCCTTCTTACAACTTATCCAGTTTATGGATTATTTTAGCATGTCTGTGCCATATAAAGTGGCTGACTAAATCTAGTAGATCCTTTTTCGTTTCAAGAATTGTCATTTAACAGTTTACTGAACTCAAACACAAAACATTTGTTGGACAAATGTCCTAAAAATTAACTCAGATTGTTTATGTTTGCGCTTTGTACGGCACATTAAAATGACTGTAGCATGTTCAAATCCAAGAAAAAACAAAAAAGGTGAAAACAGAATTATAAAAGGGGCATGGTTAAATTTACTTTTCACTCTCCCATACATCTTACCAACCTTGAGGTAAGTCTTCTAACTTCTGTCCTTCCTCTCATGCACATTAATGGGTTTAAAGGAGAACTGAAAGATCACTGAAAAAGGCACTGCAATCCTCTTCACTTCCTGTTCCTGTTCACTAAATAGAGAAATCCCAGTGGGCAATTCTTCTGATTTAAGACTGCTACTGCACGTGCTCTATTTGACAAAACTCACAGGAACAGGAAGTGAAGAGGATCACAGCGCTTGTCAAGAGCAGAAGAAATCAGCGGGCTACAGAGATCAAGGGTAGTGCTGGGGCTTAAATCACTGATTAGTGAGTATCTTCCCCACTCCACCTTGAGAATCAACCCCTGACTTAATTAGCTTATATTTCTCCTTTAAAATAGGTCTTTGTCCCATATACATTATCAGTCTTAAGTTACATTTTCTTCCAATGAACATTTCAGATGAAGCATTTCACTCTTAAGTTTATAAAGTTTTGCTAAGTACTTTATGACAAATGAAGAGACCTTTCTCTACATCAGGTGAGGAAACCTAGTCTTGAAAGTAAAAGAAACAATATCCCTTATATTTCTTAATATATATATATATACAGTATATTTATATATATATATATACATATAGATAGAGATCAAGATGCTGCCTTAACAAATGAACATTTACTGATTCAAACAAACATTTTTCCTGGGCAACAAAAAAATAATCTGGTTTCAGTTTAAACAATCAGAACAAATGCTTTAAGAGCCATACTTCTGGGAGAAATGAGCATGTATCTTTTGCATTTATACATTAAGGAACAATAGAGAATGATTAATTGAGGAGTGAATTCAACCAAAAAGTAAAATGCATTTGGTTATTCTTCATATTTCGCTTTCTATACAGTTGACTGTATAGGAAATTGGCTTCTAATAAAAACATGTATTTTTATAAAGTCAAGCTGAAAAGTTCAGTGAGATACAGTCAGGCACTCCTGGCCCCATACAGTGAAATGTTCCTTTAACTGGAGTTAAAGGAAAACTAATGCATAGCTCTGTCAAGGACTGCTTTAGTTTAGCACTGCTGGTGCACTTATTGATCACTGTTCTAGTGGATCTGGGACTTTTATAATTGAAGATCTGATTTCTCCTTTCCTGTGGCTTCATACCTTGCTGATAGCTGCATGTGAACTTCTGATTATACACATGACCTCTAAAACCATGTGCTAAACTGGAAAGTGCAGAAGGTGAACCTGCTGCAAATTACAGCAGAACTAAAGCTTGTTTTATACAGAGGTAACTCTAAAGGGGGGATACTAATCGGGGTTTTACTCTCTTACGCCACCTCCTACTGTCGCTATCAAGCTGCTATGTTCTTCTCTGCAATCCTGTTTACTTCCTGCTTCCTGTTCAAACTCACTGAGCATGCTAAGTAGCAAAATTTTGATGTAAAACTGCTTGTGAGCATGCTCATCTCAGTGAGTTTGAACAGGAAGCAGGAAGTGAAGATGATCGCAGAGCTTCACAAAGCAGAAGATATCGGCTTGATAATGACAGAAGAAGGCAGCGCTGGAGAGTAACACCCCCCCCCCCCAATTTGTAATTATCTCCCACCCTTTAAGAATCACCCCTAAAAAAAACAAGCTTTAGTTTAAAATCACTGTTGAAAAATGAGAGCCAGATCTTCAAACAAATTGTTCTGTACTTAACAGATCTGTAAGTACACTAAAAGGATTCTTGTAGTAGAGTGTCATTAGAGCACACGGAGACAAGATACTTTGATTAGTGCAACATTTTTCTAGCTTGAACTAGAATTTCTTTAAATATCAAGAGTAGGACCAATAAATGTAATAGCAGTGAATACATCAAAAATCAAGATATAGCATTTTCCAGAGTGATGCTTTAAGAGTTAAAAATATGAGAGTAATTTTTTTTGACTACTAGATAAGCATTGCTTCCTATTTACCCATCTAATTAATTATAATGGCATAAGGATACTGTACGTAGTTAGGATGAACGTCAGTCTTTTTTCTTTAAAGGTATTGCAAATGCTGTATTAAAGTTAATTAGAAACACGTTAACAAAACTATTTAAAGGCTTGGTTGTTGCCCTTAGGTTATAACATATATTGCCTAAACTCAAACTAGACATGTATCACAATACAGGGGTAAAGGCGCAGCATACCAATTTAATTAACTGCAAAACACATTCCTATTGATCATTTCCCACTGTTTCTCAATAGCAAATATTCTCGGCAAAAGACTGTCCTTAATTACATGAATTAATGATGTTCGCTAGAAAACTCATTTACATGAATGCGCAATTATAATTATAATACTTATATTGAGTTTTCATTAAAAGGAGAAAAGGTTTTAATGAGTCATTTTTATGTGTTATAATTACAAAGCGTGGGACTCATGTTTAAAAATTGGTGCAGAATCAGGAGACTCTTTAAATGGAGTTTAAGGTAGTTCAATAAGAATTGTAACTTCTCTGATTGGACAGTTGAAGAATACCTCTTTTTCTAAAAACAGAAAAAATAAAATCAATGGCGCAGGCTCCTTTGGAAAATAAAATGTTCTGCTGGTTGCTATGAGCAACTGTCCAAACCATTTTTGTACAACTGAAAACATTCTTATCCCTCTTTCATTTAACAGGATAAATATGGAGGTAGAGATTACTACTAGTACTCAGAAGTAGCAATACTGAGTTGATAAGTTACTATTCATACTGTAGCTTGATTAAACGTGATTTTTCCAGGATTAAATATGAGAAAGAATAAGAGAAGCCAATTACCAGTTCAAAATGAAGTTCTCTTCCAGGGGTTGTCAACCTCTGGCTCTTTTGATGTCCATATCTGGCTCTTTCACTGTAATGAGCGGTGCAAGCACCACTCGTTACAATGTGCCGACAAGAGCTGTAGAGAGAGAACTCTCTCAGTGCTTCCGGATTGCTAGCCAATCTGAAGCCGCTGACGTCACCGGCTTCCGGGTTGCTAGCCAATCCAGAGCCGCTTGTGACGTCAGCGGCTCCGGTTTCAAAAGGGCTGAGGGAGCCGCACATATATGGCTCCCTCAGCCCAAAAGGTTGACGACCCCTGTTCTATTCTATATACTGAGAGAGAAGCAGAACTACAAAATCTCAGCCTCAGACTGACTTTACATAGTCAACAGTGTAAATGAAGACATGTGGAACCTGCTGCAAATTTCAAAAATAGGCCAAAATTCCTCCCTTACTTGCCCTCAATTTTACTGCCCAATGGGATCGGGTAATAAAAGACTAAATGGTAATTTTGACCCTCACTTTTTAACTGGGGGCAGGTAGGGAATAGTGGGAGCATCCCAGTATTGAAACACCCTCACTCACATGCAATTTGAGGCTAACTTATTGTTTTTATTCACTTGGCTTGTAAGCTGACACTTGGATTTTAACTGGTTTATTGTCGGTCATTTGGTTTTGAAGGAAGGCAACCAGTTTTTAGGTGCCTTTATATGGATCGTGTAACTTTACCTTTGTACCTGTGAGTAATCAGTTTTTAAACAAAACTACAGTAGGTTTAGCATCACTAGCGGCCAAATACCTGTATGCATGTACGTATAGTATTAATTACAAACTGCCAGGCTAAACAATTTAACAATAACATTATACTGCAGACGAGAAGTGAAATAAATTAGAAGCAAAGAGCCATGAAAATATATTATTTGTTCAGTGCCAGGCAATGATTGAGACAAGAGAATGTTGTTTCCTTGCCTCATAGAGTTTACAATCAAAATGAAGCCTGATCTCATCAGTTCTTTAATCTCAAAACAACTACTTGTATCTGGTAGAACATTACTAGGTAGAACTAGGTAGAACAGTACAGTGATGTCATTCACACAATGTCCTACTAACTGTGAATGATATATTCCTTCCTATGTCACCTTCACTTGGTCACAGACTTTATTGCCACTTTGAATGAACAGTTGCCTTACCCTACATTGGAGCTTTGCCATCCACCCCCTAATTCTTTGATCTGGCGAAGTCAAATTTTATTTAGTAAACACAGATTAGGCAAATTAGTCTTGCCAAATTCCCTAATTTGATTTAGCAAAAGTGATGTGAAGAGCTTTAATAGTCCATGACCAGCATCCGAATTAGAAGCAAATTTATCACATCCCAGAGTTTGATGGATATGCCGAGATGGGGAAGTGGTGAATGAATGCTAATTCAGACATGTAAGTGACTGTTCGGATTTTCATGAAGAAGCCCCTAATAGTTAAGAGAATGAGATCTCCATTGAGTAATCCATTGGGTACAAACCACTTGAAACAGAACTAACCACATGGATGAATGCTGAGCAATGTGAATTTAAGATTAGCATAGCTAGAAGAATAAAAAACCCTTTACACTATAGGGCCACACCTTAAAAGCAGGAAGTCTATCTGAAGAGGAGTCAGCATTTCTTGAAGTCTGGAGACTGGAACTTTACAATTGCTTTTCAGTTCCATAATTCTCTTCTTATTAAAGCCACTTATTTATTATGTGTATGATGCTGATTATCTTCTCTAAGCAC
Source organism: Pipa parva (assembly GCA_019650415.1). NCBI lineage: Eukaryota > Metazoa > Chordata > Amphibia > Anura > Pipidae > Pipa > Pipa parva. The sequence continues at coordinate 6,806 of WMED01021924.1, read as the reverse complement.
GATTAATGTCCCAGATGACTAAAGAAATTCTCCAGATAATCCAGTACAGTTTAGATTTTTATGAAGCTTCTACTGTGCAACTCAGTGGTTTCTGGAGCCGCTCTACTCAATCCCAATACATTTGTACTAAATGGAATTCTGCAAGAGATGTCAAGTGGAAGTTCCTGGAGAACAAAGCCAACTACATTTCCATTGAAGCCCTACCCATATGCGCTCAGATTACAGTAGTGTTTTAATCCATCAATTACACAAGCTGGGATAATTATAAAAGTCCAACAACATTTTTTGACTTGGCAAAGATGGCAATATCGCCTTTTTCACCTATTTATAAAGCTGTTCCGTCTCATTTTTTGCACTGAAAAGTGCCTGATTTTTCATTTTTTCGCATTCATATAACTTTTTTGGTTAAAAAAAATAAATAACAGTCGATAGTCTGATCTCAATGCACTAGGAGAGGAATCACATTAAAAAAAGTGAAAAGTGTGCAAATTGCAATAAATCGATATTGATCGTTATCAACGATTATTTATCGGTTCATTATAAACCAGTGAAATCGTAAAGTTCACTGTTTGGAAAAACAGCGCAGGAAAACATCAGAAAGTGGGGATACAAATGAAAAAAGATCAAAATGACCTTCATAAATTCCATCCCCCCCCCCAAAGCCTTTTAAGAAAAAGTAGTAAAAAGCAGTACCAGTGAAATCTAATACGCAGTCCCCGGTAACATTTAGGTATTGTATATGTTCCCTAAACGAAGAAATTATAAATGACATTATTTTTATTGGCTCACAAACAAAATCAGAATTTTCCTGAGATCAAGTGGTTTAGAGAAGTCTATTTTGCTACACAAATCATCCCTTTTGCTTGGTATCACCAACGGAATGCGGAGGAATATGAATGAGCTGTGTCATATGTAATGGAAAGCATGCTGTTTATGTATTAAAATGAAAATCTGGAATGCTGTATGCTGCATGCATGATTTGTTTACACCGCATATGTTTTACATTTTACAAATTAATTTCTGTTCTGTCTTTCAGCCGCCTTTGTTCACTTTCTATGTTTTGACATTTACAATAATGATCAGTTGTTATGTTGAGTTTAAAGGGAAACTTCCTGCTCTTAATACAGAGATATGAGTTTTGTTTTTTTTGTTTTTTTTTTGTAGGCATTAAAGATTTGGATACATAATTGTATGGTATCTCTCTGTACAATCTATGAACACATTAAAGTCATTTTCCACGAGCAGCTTTTAAGGGAATATTTAAAATTTGAGCATTTTGTGGCTGGTCATGCACCAAATATCTGGGGACATGCCATCAATAACATCAGACCTTGTTTTGATAATAGTTCATTCAAGCTTTTCACGTATTTCACTGAACAAGGAAAGGAAAATCCTACTGAGAATAATGCACTGTCCCCTTTAATTGTTAGCTGAAAATGGTTCTATGACTTGAAATGCATTGTTTTCCATCAGATTTAACTATTTTTGTACATGTTTGTCATGGAAGATGGCATGAAATAGAAAAAGTGATTTTCTACTTCTGATTCTGTGTCTCAAAAAATATTTGACCAGATTTCACATCTATAATTGACACTGAGAATAGTGTCCACTAGTGAATCTGGATAATAAAAATGATATTTCGTTAATTTAGCATATTATTTTCATCACCAATTATGACCTATTCAAGACTAGATCTGCTGAGATACAGAATATTCCCCATACTTTATAGACTGAATTATTTTCCCTTTTAAATTGTTGCTATTTGGAGGCAACACATATAACCTGCTTGATGGTACAGGCTTCCTTTAGATGCAACTTGGAAGATGTGCCCATTCTTGGACATCTTAGTTATGGTGGAAGTTTTTCTCATAATCCTACATAATAAAGTTTTATAAACTCTTGTCTAGCAGGACAGAGATGAGATGAAGAGCAACTGGACTGCTGTAAAGGTCCATGCTCAACATACGGATTCCTTTCCTCCAGATATAAACCTCCATTTGGTAGCCTGTTATTGCTGCAGTAGAAGAAGCATATTGGATCAGTTATGGAGCAGCAGCTTAAAGCCCCAATGTGTAGTAAGAAAAGGTAGTAGTAATAAGGGGGGAGTATAGCTACAGTGTAATGTTAAGGCAATATAGCTAAAATAACTCCTTACAACCCTGCCCCAGGATACTAAATTGAAGTCTAAATTTGGAGAGCATTACTTGTGTGACTCTGATCGTGCTATTTTAAAAGTCAACCACGAAAAAAAAAAAGGTTTGTATCCTTCATCAATGTTCTGTTCCTATTACTGTACAGTAAAAAATAAATTAAACATGAGATTTAGGTGGCCTTTAAGTCATAATAAAGTGTAAGAATGTTCCATATTTCCCAGTATCTACCGTACATCTACAACATCAAACAAAACCCATGGTATATCATTAATGTGCCTACTGAGAGCAAATTGATTGCCATCTATAAAGACAAACAGCACTCCTACTGATCATAACATGATGGTGCAACTGTAAAAGTTGTAAAGACAAATGCAGTAAAGCAGCTCCTATCTGTATGACTGAATACAGATATAATGGGGACTAATGCTCTTTTCATAATGAACCAATTAAGTTTATAAATTCGCCTTATGAGGGAGTTCACATGCTGAGGGTGTACATATATTTGTATTAGCAGTGGAAATACTGTATTAAATAAACCCCTTATTCATTAGCAGCACAACTGTAAACTGGTGTAAATAAGTCCACAGACTTTCTTTCATATACTTAGTTATTCCAGAATCTTTAAATTTGGGCGAAATTGAAGGGATTATTCACTAAGGTGTAAATTCGACTGTCGAATTCGCAAACAACAGATTCCCATAGCAAATCCTCTACAATTTTCCCATTGTAAAGTCACAACAATTTTCCCATAATAAAGTTGCGACTGCGACAATATTCTCATTATAAAGGCGCGACTGCAACAGTAGCAGTCTATTATGACTGTCTTTATTTAGTGAATTCGCTCCTATACGCAACAATTTGGACTTTAGTGAATAACTTGGTCTTTCTGAGTTTACAGAGTGAAATCTCATGAGATTTTTTGAGATTTCGAGATTTTCAATCCGAGTTTTTCAATCTTGATTTTTCAAATTTTTTATCAAAAAACTTGATCTCGAAAACTCGAAAAAAATCTTGCAAGAATAATGTGGAATTTCTCTTGGTAAACTCGGAAAGTCCCAGAGTGGTCTCTTCAAGTTTAAAGGAACACTCCGGCCAAAATTGAAAAAAATGCATGTGTTAATAAATATGAATTAAACTAACTTTTATTAAATGCATTTTATTTTAAATTTTGCCCCTAAAGAAAAATAATTTACCTGTTTAGAAGCACCCAGTGCCGGCATCTACTAATAGTCACATGGGAGAGCGCCGCATCATCAACCAGTCTCCCCTTGATGATGCAGCGCTCTCCCATGTGACTATTAAGAGATGCCTGCACCTGGGCTGCACAGTGAAAGCAGAGTATCGCGGCTGTGAAGATTTACAGCTCCAGGACACCTTAGAGTTGGCGGTACAGATGAAGATGGAATCCTTAACAAGGAAGTGCTTCTAAATAGGTAAGTTATTTCTCTTTAGGGGCAAAATTGAAAATAAAATGCATTTAATAAAAGTTAGTAATTCATATTTACTAACACATGCATTTTTTTTTTTTCAATTTTGGCCAGAGTGTTCCTTTAATAAATTTTGAACAAATTATGTTTCTTGATTTAGTCACACAATGAAACACAAGATATCTAGAGAAAAAAAATACAAATACATTTCTGAACAAATACCAAAATATGTTCGTTTTCAACATTTTACCTGACCACGCCTCTACTGACTTATTAATTTAAAGAATGGTAGAACTTTATATCTATAGCACACATACAACCCTAAATACACATCTTTATTTTTACACACAACATATAAGCAAATATCCCAATCATGTTGAGGAAAAGAAGCAGGCACTTTCTCATCTCAGCTGAGAGGTGCACCTAGATATCTTCTACACAAAATTCCTAGTGGTAGGATGGCAAGCATTAACTAACTCTACCTCTTCAGTGGGCTATAAGCCACCAATTAAACCCAGCCAATAACAGGCTCACATAAGCACCTTCCTAGAAGATCTTCAGGAATGTGAACTTGGACCTCTCTTAGTCAACTGACCGAGCTAATAAAGGAAAGGTTCTTTGTAATCCCATATGATGTATTGCCTATTCTATACACATGGGGAGTTTCCCCTAATCTGCACTTTGCAGTATAATTTTCCTGATAACAACAAAATTAGACAATATTTGGGTGAAATTTATTAAACTTGGAAAGACCGCTCTTGGTCTTTCCGAGTTTACCAAGCAAGATCTTGCATTAAGAGCGGTCTTTCTGAGTTTAATACATTTTGGCCAGTAGGTGTTCTAGGATTCTCAGCTTAATTGTGAAAGAACAAACTGAAAAAAAAAATCACTGATTCATATTTTCCATACACCATTTCAAAGACTTGTTATCTAGGATTTTGGTAGAAGAGAGAACATATACATCTTTACATAGGAAATGTCATCCATTAATTTAACATTCACATTGACTTGCACAAACCTCTTACAGAAACAGATTTCAGGTTCACAACTCTTTTATTTCCCTAAATAACAAACACCATATACTTTAGTCAACATCCTTGAAAAGGACTCTTGAAAATCACATGTATTTCCAAGCACATACATCTTTTAGTAACCCTACAGTATTAGCATAAACCTGTGCCAATTTATAAATATTACACAAGAATACTGAAGCTGTCCCATCCAAAATATTAAATGAATTCCTAATTTCCAGAAGGCAATTTTTTTTTTCTTATTACTTAGCGGAGTGATGACAGCTGAATTAGTCACCTGTTGCATCTTATTAAGGCCAGAAAGTTGGTTAAAGAATGGTGCATTCGACTTTCCTTTGTAAATTACAACATCTGACATTCAGCTCGGAGCTATTTATAGTATTATACTTATATCATTACAAATTAGAGCTTACGTTGAAAAATAAACATGCTTTTCTAAAAATATCATAGTCTAAAGAATGAGATGACCAACCTCGGCATTCTTACTTTTGTTGCACTACAATTATCAGAATGCCGTGACAGTCTTTGGGATGCTGGGAGTTTTAATGCAGCATCTGGAGGGCCAACATTAGTCATCCCTGGTCTAGATCCAGCCTTAGGTCTTTTCTGAAACATAATTTTTGCTTTTAAAAAAAGTTATACAGTAACAGTTTGCGTAACAGCTGAACACACAGGATCCCTTTGCTTGAATATTCCATAACTAAATGGAATCTTCACCAATAATAAGCTAAATAGAAACCTTTTGCTTTTGTTGAACTATAATCTCAAAGCACACACCTGCATATTGACCATTGCAACTGAAATGTAACTGAACAAAGAAGTCACTAAAGCTTAGTCAGCATCATGTTCATTTGCAATTCCAACACCTTCGTTTTCTTACAGGTACTGTATAGAAGCAGCTCATTTGATACAGCAACTTTGCTGACTTTAAATAAACCATTTTATATGTAACTTACCCTCAGTAATTTCTTTATGCTTTCCGAGCGTGACAGCGTCCTTCTTTTCATCTTCAGTGCTCCTCTCGCTAATGTAAACCTGTTTCCTGCAATACCATTTGCTCTGTTCGAAACACAAATTGATGTCTGCTGTCTCAAACTGTTGAGAGCTCCAGAGGATGTTTTTTGAAGACAGACACTCCCAAGCTCTTAAAGGCTGCTTCCAATAACCACATAGATCACAGCTCAGCAGAAAGTAACCAATAACTGAGTATGACATTTTAAACTCCAGAGAGACCATAAAGGGAGCAGGCCTATTTCAGAGATAATGTACGATAGGCGTGAGATCCACATTTCTGTGTAGCCAGCAGTCAGTGCTAATAATGTTGGTATTTTTTTGCCATTATCATTGTTTATTGCTTTAGTAGTTGTATGAGAGATAGGATTTGAACACTGAAAACACAATATTCAAGTAGATTTGACTTGAAACAAAAGAATAAACTAGGAATAAATTGTGCAGTGGAGGAACTATCCACAATGCACACTAAGCCCCAGAGGATCAAAGTAACTTATTGATTCCAGAAATTAGGGTTGTCTTAGTGTTTTTTTATGGCTGAGTAGGTGTGTAGCAGGTAGGGGAAACAAACTTTTACCCATGGTACCCTTGATAATGTAATTACTGTGTGCTGCTGTATTCAAATCATTTAGTTGTAGCTGCTTTAATACCCCATGTAACATGACTGTAAATCTAATATGGGGTTTGTGCTCACTGTTACATTTTTCAAGGGAAGTAGCAAGAAATATCTTAGAACTGCTGTAAATTTCAACAGTGTAGTGAATGGACAATGATATTGTGTGTTTTCTTTACATATCACAATAAACAAGTGTTTTTGTTAAATAATATTAAAAAATAGATGCAATATCTACACAAATGATATCTATCAATTTGAAATTAAATAGCTGAAAATTAAAAAAAAATCAGTGGAAAAAAAATAACAAAATGTGATGACCTTTTGTGAAACCACACACTCGAGGACAACCGGATAAGCAACAGTCAAAGGGTTGACCATGACCTTCTAGTTTCATATTCATACTAATCACTGCTTAGCTAAGAAGAACTAAATCAAAGGAAAAACTCTCAAGTCTAATATAACTTATTTTTAAACTACAATTTTATACACCAGGTGAGTCAAATCGATGTCTCCAGACTCATATTACAGTCCATACCTTTAATATATTGTACAGAAAAAGAATTATAAT
>WMED01021922.1:0-11798 GCA_019650415.1 Pipa parva | reverse complement strand
CTGTTTTTATTTACAATTTACACAACGTGCCAACTTTTCTGATTTTGGGGTTTGTAAAATGAAAGGACACAAATTCACGTTAGTGTAAAGAATAGAGGTAAAATGGGATTGGCTATTTTTTGAATGTAATCGTAACTACCTCTTTATGGACTGGGATCAGGCAGGTGTTAATTCTACTTCTTACAGTAGGTCCTAAAAGTATCATTAATTGCACTAGATCCTAAACACTGATTTCCATGCTTCCAGCTGTTGTCGCTCTGCACCACCAACATCCCATGACAGTCCCTGGGAATCATAGTTCAACACCAGCCTGAGGGGTTACATTTGAGATATTTGTCACATGGGTCAAGAATAAGTAAACTGTGGTCTCTTAAATTTCAAATAGCTGAATTTCCCATCACCCCAAAACAAAAGGCCTAGAAAAATGAACATGAAATGTGAGACTGAATATGGAAATCAGAGGGGGCTTATTCATCACAGTGAGGATTCAACTTTTGAAGTGAATTCACGTCACTTTGGGTTGTTATGCTCCGATAGTCTTGAATTCTCTACTCCTTAATCACTGAAGGGGGTTATTGACTAAAGTGAGAATTCAACCGTCCAAGTGAATGCTCATCGCTTCTGGTGGCTGCACCCTGATTCCCTACTCCTTATTTACTAAACAGCGGATTCCCATAGTAAATTCACCACTTTGACAAAAGTAAAGTCACAACAATATTCCCAAAGTAAAGTCGTGACCACAGCAGTAGCCGCCTATTGGGAAGTGTGTGACCATCGTTAGCTGGTGAATTCAAACCTTTACGCAACAATTTGGATTCTAGCAAATAACTTGCTAAGTGTCAGATTCCCATAGCAAAGAAGCAAACAGCATTAGACGCAGTTTCTTGCGTAGCACAGCATAGTCAATTGGACAGTAGGAGCCCTGCCACTAATAACCTAATTCTTCACTTTGATGTATCAAAGTAAAACTGGTGAACCTTTGCTGAATTCGCTACTTCAACACATTCTGGCACTTGATGAATAACCTAATTATCTGTGCACGCAAAGTAATGCAAGCTGCTGCGTAAGCTCGCAACCATCACAACCAAGCTGGTAGTGGATTTGCTACATTGCTGAATTGGATGAATACGGGAAGAATGGGAAATGATAAATAGACGCGAATTCTAGCCTTCACGCCACTTTTCAGAAATAAGCCCCTTGGAGTTCATTTGGTTCTATTCCACGACCCTAGGAAAGGGAATATCTCACCTTTTCCCGAAAGCAAAATAAAATGATTGACAAGATGATATAGTTTGCAGTGTGACCTGAAGGAAACGCACAACATTTCAAGTAACAAAATGTACACGCATATCGATAGAAAAAAAAATATGGAAAAATACGAAGGACAATATGTGAATGATGGAGAAGAAAAACAGAAGGTTTAAAAGGCAAATACATCTGGCACCATCTCTTGCCTGCAAGAAATGTGACACTGTTCCGCGTACTGATTTTGTCCCAGTTTTGAAGAGGACTTTAAATATAGCACCCTGCAGGTCCCTGCTTCATACCCCCCCTGCCTTCTATCCCTCTCTATCAATCACTGAAATGTCTTGCAAGCATTTCTGATTTATAGAACCTTTCTAATCTCCCTCTTTCATTCGCCATTGAGCATCTTTTCTATTCCCTAGCTTGATAGGCAAAGAAAAACAAATGATATTTTAGCGTTTCTAGAAATTTATCTGTCCTTATTGTTAGCAATTCCTTCAGTGAACCCCAATGCAGGAATCATTCTATACAGAGAAATCCACACTATGGTTAAGTGAAGCTCTTAATTCCCTGCAGAACAACCCACCACAACCTACTTGCAAACCCACCCACTTTAGATGAATATAAAGCTTCTTTTTAAATGTGGTGTGTTGTATACAAGTATATTGTAGTGAACTATATGCAGAGGAACTATACAACCTTTCCTTACGCCTAGGGTCACACTCGACATTCTGTCCCACTTTTGTCACATCACAGTTAAAACAGCAACAAAATGACACTAAATTGTAACAAAAGGCTCCAACATAGCAACCGTTTGGTGACTGTTCCAACCATATGCAAACTACACTGAAACAATGTGCACTGCAGTTGCAAGGATTTGCTCACTAGCATTTTGTTGCAGTTTTAACCACTTTTGCCAGAAAATGGCTTGTGTGCCCTTAGCCTTAGGTCCATTATGCATCATTCTGCACGTGCCACAAATCACATGAAAAGCCCACAAAATACTTGAGCGATTCCCTTTTTAATTTACCTCAGGTACTGCCGGTGAAAATGCCCACTTCTTGCCCCAGGTGTTTGAACAGCAAGAAAAAGCTTTTTCCATGCTAAAATTCCTTCATGGGATCAGTGGACGTTGATGTCAGTTATACCCGAGATTAGTTATGGAGGAATCTCTTAGGCATTTGTGAACTATTTATGCTTTTTGGTACAAGTTTAAAGCAATGTGAAACAAAACATATAATGAAGCATTAGCCTGAGGTTGAAGTTCGGTGAGGCATAGATCAGACTAACATATTGCAACCCCAGGTAATTAAGCTCCTCACACTCTGATACTTGCCACACTTCAACATTAAAGATGGTTTGTATAGTCCCCATATTTTCCTCCTAACTAGAGGGACATTTTATAGTCATACCTGGCTAGCCCAGAGTAAGTTTAACACTTAGACCTATTTCACACTAACTAAAGGGACAATTTATAGTCATACCTGGCTAGCCCAGGGTAAGTTTAACACTTACACCTATTTCACACTAACTAGAGGGACATTTTATAGTCATACCTGGCTAGCCCAAGGTAAGTTTAACACTTAGACCTATTTCACACTAACTAGAGGGACAATTTATAGTCATACCTGGCTAGCCCAGGGTAAGTTTAACACTTACAACTATTTCACACTAACTAGACTAAAGGGACAATTTATAGTCATACCTGGCTAGCCCAGGGTAAGTTTAACACTTACACCTATTTCACACTAACTAGAGGGACATTTTATAGTCATACCTGGCTAGCCTAGGGTAAGTTTAACACTTAGAACTATTTCATACCTACTAAGATATAAAAAGGGAACAATCGGACAGTCCTACCCCTACCTGTACTTACCCGCAAGATTAAGTCCATAATATTTTCACAGTAATAAGCAAAGCCATACATTAGAACACAATGGAAGCAAACCAGTAAGTACAAATTACCCCATCCATGGGCATCTGGAGGGGGGACAAGTGCCTCCCCAACAGTCTACGTCCTCCTTTCCCCAGAGAAGTGCATCAGGAGTAGTCCTGTCCTCCCAGTGTGCCCCTCTGTCCTGCTCTATATTTCTAATACAGCAGTGCCCACCACCCCGCTGTGTCATCACATGACTGATAACATCATAGAGTAGACCCCCCTTACATTTTTTTCTGTGGATGCCCCTGACCACACCTCTCCTATCCATCAACTGTCAAGGCTGAAACCCTGATATTTAGTCTGTGTAACCCAAACAACATCTGTCTCCTGGTCCTGAATTTCATCCAACTCCCTTGCAAATGTACAAGACTTTCTCAGGGGTTATTATGATTAGAATCTCTTAAAGGGCAGATGAAGTCTGAGTCAAGTTTTATTATTAATTATATATATTCTAAAGCTCATATACATTCTAAATATTATTATTCTAATTTCTATATATTCTAAAGCTAACATTTATCTAACCTTTCAAGCTGTTTACTGCTGAGATTCCCTTGCTGCTCTCTCGGTCTAGTGGACTGAGGATGATCAGTAGGAACACTGCTGCAATTGGCAGTACTAACTCTTTAAAATAAGAATATATTATATTTATATATATACTGTATATATATGAAAAAATAGAAGCCAATCTTGGTTAAAAGCCAGGGTGAATCATAGATTTATTATATTCAGTTACTGACAATAATCTAGAGAAAATAAACTTTACTGCAGGGTAGCAATGGTATACACATGCATTTATTGCACTCTTAGTCCAATCTTATTTCTCTTTCAGGTATTCCTTCCGCTAATTTCCATATTCTCTAGCCTTTATTTCTCTCCCTCCGCAGCATATTCCCATTCCCTCCCCTCCTCTCCCCTTCGCTTTCCCCTGACACTGCAGAATCTACAACCATTAAGCATTCACTCTTGTGAAGCAATGTTTCCTGATCTGCATTTCAGGGCTGTCCTTTCCATCAAAAAGTAACAAGGCCCATTGTCCTACAGGTATTTCATATTTTTTACTTCATTTTTCCTCATGATAACTGGCCAAGAACAAGAAAACTATAAACGCATACAGCCCAGACAGTCTACAATATACAAAATGTCATTAAACAGAAATAAGAGAAACTAATGAAACACAATTTTATTACATGGGCACAATGGCATATGGAAAGTTTCCTAGCAACTTTTTACATACATTATCGCATCAGTTTGGGCACCAGCAGTTATTTGCCCGTCCATTTCTCATTGTTAGAAAAATATTTGTGTATTTGCGTACAGTATACAGCTAGCCAATTGCATCACAGCTTGCTTGTATGATTATCACTTTATATTTTACTCACATCATACAAGATGTCTGTCCAGCCTTCCATGGTTATACACTGAAATACTGTGAGAATTGCAAATAGAATGTTGTCAAATTGTGTGATGCCATTATTGGGACCTTCCCATTTATTCAGGCACTGGGTAAAATTTGAGCAGTGACGGGAAGAGCTGTCCAAACCACATAGACCTTCTTCTTTGATGTCTTCTGTAAAGGAAATACAGACACATATGTCAAGGAAAAAAGACAGTCCATACTATACAAATTATTTATAGTGTCCTCCATTTAACTTGTAAAGCACTTCATTCTGTTGCCTCCCCTATATCTCTAAACTTCTGCCCGTATATACCTAGTCGCCTACCCCATTCCTCGCAAAACAATTGTCTTTATGAACCGCTTAACAATACTGTCTTTTCCCATCTTATACCCTTCTTTCTTACTACTGTGTTTCTCTGGAATTCTATACTTCTCTACCTCCCCCAAGCACAACCCCTCTGTATTACCTTCTCTCATACTTACTGTGAGAAACAGCTAAGATCTCATGGGAATAAACTCAAAAAGATGAAATCAGATCTTAATGAATTTATTAAAATTCACCTTTGTGTTACTGCAATTATTATACTCCAGTCTGTGTATGTAAGTCTTCCTCCCAACCTTTGTACATTGTCTTGGGCTGACATTTGACTCTGTTCTTTCCTTCTCTAAACTCATCTCTTCCATTGCTAAAACCTGTCAATTTTTCCTTCGCAACATTGCTAAGATCCACAACTTTCTCTCTCGCTCCACTGTTAACACCCTCATGCATGCTCTTGATCTATCCTGCTTGGACTACTGCAATGTTCTTCTATCTGGCCTTCCAGTTTCCCACCTCTCCTCGCTCCAGTCTATTCTAAATTCTGCTACCAGAATTCTCTCTCCCCAGAGTGGACAACCTTTCTCCCAATCTCTCTCTCTCTGCTCCTTGGCTCCCTGTAAGCAAAGTAATCATTTACAGTTTTCTCCTTTTGACATTTAAGGCACTTCACTGTGTTGCCCCTCCTTACATCTCCTCACTCCTATGCCCATACATTCCTCAACGTCAACTGCACTGCTCCCAAAGCAACCAGCATTGCATGTCACACACCAATACTGCCTTTTCTCACCTTAAACCCTTTTCTCTTTCTGCACCATACATCTGGAATTCTATACCCCTTTATCTTCACCAGGAATACTCCCTCTGCACTTTTTAAGCAAACTGAAGTCCTATATTTTGGAGCACTATCAATGATATTTATCACTGATTTTTATGTATATATTTTATTTTATCTTTAGTTATTCATGCTTAATATCTGTATTTATAGATCTATTTATTTGTATTTATTGACCCGTGTTTCAGCACTTTTTTACAACTCTTATTACCCTTCTCTCTGTGTATGTAAGTCTTCCTCCCATTTAGACTGTAAGCTCTAAGGGGCACGGACCTCAAAGCTCTTGTGTCAACTGCTACCTGCACTTAAAGTGAAGTATCCATGTGATATTGTATTGTACAATGCACTTTTCCCATGTCTGTATTATACTTGTATTGCTGAATTGTACAGCACTGTGTACATATGTGGCGCTTTATAAATAAAATTATACATATATTTAGATTGTAAGCTCTACATGGCAAGAATATCCATCATTTTGTGGTAATCACCTGGTGCTGAGGGGCTTATTTATGAAAGTCTGAAATGCTAGAAAAATGTCCAAATTTACATTTATTCGGCACTCTCCAGGGTTGATTTTCAGCTGGGTCAAGCCAGGTTGAATCTAGCTTGACTCAGCTTTAGGTCACATGAGCAAGTGACATGCCTTGGCAAATTATTGGTAGTTATACAGTGCAACTGGTAAATCATTAAATCACAGAAATATCAAGGTTTTACTTGGGGCGGGGGACTTTTAGAAATACAGCACTGCCTCTTCCCCTTCTCCACTTATTAATCAAAATCTGTGATGTAACAAAATTTGTGAAAGTGGTGAAGTAGGGGGTTGATGGCAGGGCTCCTGTTTGGTGTAATGTGACTGTTTATTCAAAACTGACAATAAAGACTGCGACCATAAGGATAATATGAACTAGGGATACGGTGACATAAAGAAAGATGAAATATTCACTTTATATAGTTAGTGGGACATTGTGAGGATGACATCACTGCACTTCACTGGTGGAATTTGTACAACTTTTGCATTACTGTTTGACTGACGACGCAAAAAAAAATGCTTCTTGGCTAAGGGAAATCGGCACTTAGTGAACTTGTGATGCGTAGGGACCTGACGTGACACAAATTCACTTTGACAGTCAAATTCCCACTTTAATGAATAAGCCCTTTTAAAGTAATGTATCTTTATGATTATTGGTTTGTAAATACCTTAACTTGCACTATGCTAAGCCCTTTCCTATGTCTGTATTATAATTGTATTGTTGAGTTGTACAGTGCTGTGCGACCTAGCGGGACTTTATATATATATACAGTATATATTATACATACATGCATTTTTATAAAATGTAGAATAAAGCTCAGGAAGGTCCAAGGACCCAGTCCAAAATGTCATTCCTTGTTTTTTTAAATATAGGATTGAAATGAATGAGGAATATTGTTATGTACAGTACTATTACAAGAAGCACCTGAACAGAGCATCAATTGTGGATTACCGTTCATTTGGTGATTTTTTTTTTTTTTACATACAAGTTTTAAGTGTCAAAGATTCAAATTATTTTCTTTTTTTTTTTAATTAGGCAGTCTTGTAATGAATGTGCCATATACATTTATCTTTATTAAGAACTCCATGCCATACAGGATTACAAAATACTTGGCAAATAATAGAGTTTGGTTACTTAAAAGGGAAATCATTTAATGCAATGCTAAATGTATGGGGTTTTAAAGCAACTTCACTATATTGTAATAGCAAGACATACTGTAGACCAGTGATGGCTAACCTATGATGTGTGTCAGAGGTGACACACCAAGACATTTTAGCTGACACACGTCGTGGCGATGTTCGTGCTGCACTCTCAGTAGTAGAGTTGCTCCGCCTCCAGATTTTTCTCAAAGTGACACACCACCCGAGTTATGCTCTGTTTTTTTGATGAATTTTGACACACCGAGGTTGGCCATCACTGACATAGACAGATCTATTCATCATTTACAGTCAAGCCCAAATTAGAAATGCCTCTGTCCCGTACAGCTTCATCACTTACCGATCTATTTGTACTACCCAGTGTTGGTTTTAAGACAAGAGGGTTAAAAAAAGATAGTGTTACACTTGTTTAGGGCAGGGGTCGGCAAAGTTGTTTGAGGAGGGAGCCATTTCACTCCCTCCTCCAGCGGCAACAACTATCTTGTGAGCCACTGGAGGAGGGAGGCGTGCCCTCTCACGACCACATGACCACTGACGGCCAATCCGAAGAGCCTTCGGAGGTTGTGGGCGGGGATTCTGCAGTGCTCTCTGAGCAACAACAAGGCAGCTAAAGAGCCGCAAGTAGCTTGTGAGCCGCACTTTACGACCACTGGTTTAGGGGAAAGGAGAATCCTGCCTATCACATATATTATATAGTATACATTAAAAATTTGTCCACAAGATTCATTCAAGATGAAGGAAAAGCTTTCCATTTGCGAAAAGGGCATAGCTGTCCATCTGATATATTCTACCTAGGGGAGAGAATAAGCTCAACAACCCCAAAAAGAAACAAAAAGTGTTTGCATCTATTATTTTTAAGGGAAAAATGAAGCCTGTATATCACATTTTTATTATCAAAATCAAAAAGCCTGTCCATTAATTCGGATTTAACTCTGTAAACAACTTAGGGGGTTATTCACTAAAGTCCGAATTGTTGTATATAGGTTTGAATTCGCCAGATAAAGACAGTCGCAATAGGCTGCTACTGTCGCAGTTGCATCTTTATAATGAGAATATTGTTGCAGTGGCGACTCTATTATGGGAAAATTGTCGCAATCTTAACATTAAAAAATAGTAGTGGATTTACTATGAGAATCCGCTGTTTGAAAATTCGACCGTCGAATTTGCACCTTAGTGAATAACCCCCTTCGTTTTTACATCACAAAACAATAGTGATACTAGTCTACAAATCTAGAAGCTTCCTCTACTGTACAGACAAAAGGAAAATATGTCCCACACAGCCAGCACATATTCTTGACAGTAATACATTAAAGACACTGAAAAAATATCCGTTTTTATCGTTAAAGTAAATGCCTTTGTGCAGATCTGAAAATCACGGAAACTGAACCCAAGTTCACGCAAGCAACTACACCGGCCAAATTTGAAAGTAGGAAAGTCTATAGTCTAATTACAGGTATGACTTTGGAGAGTTGCAGAAAGTTACTACATTTAGACTTCTAGTCAAGTTTTACAGGCAGCTGTACTGCCGGTTCATTTGATAATGTTACAAAGAAATCACATTGTAAATGCAATGAAATTGCACATGATATACCGGAGTACTAGGTTTCCATTTTTTAATAAGTAATATTAAAGCACTCGCTGAAAACAATAAACTGGCCCAACCAAAACAATAGCGTGAATAAAGGCATAGACCTAAAACAGACATCTTTGCTTTACCTCCAGCAAGATCATAACAGGCTTTGTGGAATTCGCCAATGTAAAAGTCGAGGCCAATAATAGCAAAGATGAGTATAGCAAAGAACAGCAGCAGTCCAATCTGCAGTAGGGGGATCATGGCTTTCATAATGGACTTCAGCACCACTTGTAAACCTACAGAGAAAAGGGAGAAATATAACAAACATACATAAAACTACAGTATGATAAACGACAGTCCCGGTGAAAACATTCAGCAATAATTTATAGAAAAGCTTATCTGGTGCATCAATGCATATAAGGCTCCGTATACCTAGGACTTAAATTTAAAAAGTGCTAATTTTAATGGATCCACCAAATAAGTGATTATAAAGTCACATAAGAGCACTGCATGAACATTCTCAATTCCCAAAATGCAGTGAAGATCCTTCCCTACTCCCTCTCCACGCATAGCTTCTGAAACAGGAAGTCACAAGGTTTGGAAGTATCTTGTTATGACTTGCATTGCTTCTCATGTTTGGGGACCCTGTTTATGGTACTGAGCCCGTTGTCCTCTGTATCCTGGTTAAAACTTATTTTAATTTAAACCTCTGGACTGGGGTGGGAAAATATATTTTTCCTTCTTCCATGATGAGCACTTGGCGAAGTTCAGTGATTGACAGGACTAGGAAGTCCAACTGTACATTTCAGTGCATTTGGCAAGAGAGGTTAACAGATGGTGTGTGCGTAGCTCAGTATTTAACTTTGGCGATGAAGCAACAGAGGGTGTGAGGCACATCATTAGAAAATGGAGAATTTTCACTGCTCAGAAAAATACAAAGAAAGCTTGGGCTTATTAAATGATGAAGCAAACTTAACCTTGCTATAAACATGTTTACAACATGTTAAATGCCTAAAATGTAGAAAAAATGAATTAGAATTTCAAAAATTGTAAAAGCCTTATTAAGCTGGGGATTTTTTTATGATCTGCAAGTCAGGCAACATGGGAAGAAAAATCTGCCTGACTGCTATTGGTTTAGCAGTGTGCTGACCTTTTGGCCGCATAAATTAAGTAGGAGAGCAGGAGATTACAGAAGATTACCTTTTCATGGAAAACTGGCCAGTACATGTACATACAGTACATGTCACACACATTTCCTGGTGCAGGAGTTTATCAGTGCTGCCTACTCAATCATTTTGTGTCACATGAAACAACTATTGGGGAGAAACACTTCTCACTAAGGTATAGTACTGCATATATAAAGATGTAATCTGACTATAGTTCTCCTTTAAAACCCATTGCTTAAGCATTGGAGTTCCATAAATATAGAAAAGAGGTCTATAAATTTTTAGGTCGTACACTGTCATATTGGTTCCTTATTGCTGATTTCATACCTTTACCTGACTGCAAAGGTTTTGATGTATTATCCCCTTGATCTATCAGGACTAAGTCCCCTTTTCCAACGCCACCCAATAAAATTATTTTAAAACATCTGGCAAATCAACTCTTTAATTATGTTCAGTGGCTCTCATTCAGCAACTTGTTAATTAGGGCTGTCCAGCGTATTACATGCATAATGCTGATTATTTAGTATAGACATTGGTTAAGGCCAAAACCTCTTAAAGTAATGATGTCATATTCAATGGGCGTTTGGGTGAAAAAATAAATTTTTTTGGACCCCATTAGGCCCTTATGCCTTTAGTTGGACAGTGCTGCAATAGCTCTAAAGGTGAGGAAGCGCACAAGATAGCACTACATAGTGCCTTAAATGTGTAAAATATAAGGTTTAAAGTAAATGTCCCAAACGTGCCAAAGTAGTGTAGGTAACTTGTGCTACAAGAAACAGATCAAATCACCATATATGTGAAGACACAGCTCACATAAAGCATATATATATGCTCACCAGAACCAAACTTGTAATAAGCATGTAACCAGCAAAATCAAGAGGTTCCCTTCTCCTCTTCCCTTGGGACATTTACTTTAAACCTTATATTTTACACATTTAAGGCACTATGTAGTGCTATCTTGTGCGCTTCCTCACCTTTAGATTTGTTGCTGAGCATCTTGAAGAAAAGGAGAGTAAGGAGCAAACTCTCAGAAGGGGGAGCAGCACTCTATATAACTGGACTATTTATTATTTTATTATTTATTCACATATTCATCAATTGATTTCATAATTAGTAGCGCTGCATTGATTTTCACAGTGTGTGATTTTTTGTTCAAGTGCTGCAATAGGGCTTCTTCAGTGTACAAGGCCTAGTGTGATTCAGACACGTTGGAACATTATGAGATCATAACATCCCCAAGCAGAAACACTGTCTCCCAGCAAATACGCGATGAATGATGGCTCTTTAATATTCAGGTGGACAGGACTTGCATGCACACACACACATACTAACTTGAGGCATCTCAAATAAATGACAAGATGTCAAAGCAGATAATGTTCTTAGCCAAAGCTCTGAGGTGGAGAAAAGTGTCATTTTAAATTTTGCTCAGGGAGGTGAGGCTTTGTTTGTATAAGTTGCCAGTGGTGCAAATTCTATACAAATGTAAGACAGGCTGCACGCAACAGCACACCAATCTACTACATGCATGTCCAACTGTTTTTACTTAAAAAAAAAATTGTCTCCAACAGATTAAACTGTTTTTTTGTCCACTGTTTTACAGACAGTATCAAGGCTGAAATCAAAGGATCCCCACACAACTTG
>WMED01021921.1:0-11798 GCA_019650415.1 Pipa parva | reverse complement strand
GAAAATACTTACCACCCTGGTGGAATGGTCCTTAATAAGCTAAAGGAGAAGTCATGCCCTTAGCTATATATGTCCTTGATTCTGTGGGCCAGCCAAGGTTTAGAAGCTGCCCTTCCATTGCGCGGTCACCCCTGTAATCACAAAGAGGTTGTCACATGGTCTGAAGTTCTGAGAATGGGAAATGTAGAATTTCAGAGCTCGGACCACACTGAGGGCATGCAGACGCCTCTCCTTATGGGATTAAGGATGAGGGCAAAAGAACAGAAGGATTATCACCTTGTTAATGTAAAATGTCAACACTACCTTAGGTAGGATTGAGAGAAGCATGCACAGCATGTCTTTGTCATCATGGAAAATCAGGAAAGGGATGTTTGACTGAAAGAGCTCCCAATATGTGCATGCAAAGTCGCATTGATGAATACATTTGGCATTGAAGATTTTGGACCACTGTCCTTATCTTTTCTACCTTTTCTGGAGGCAGAAATTCTCTGCGGAAATTGGAGTCAAAAAGTACACCCAGGAAAATCATTTGTTGGCTGGGTTGCAGAGATGATTTTTGAAGGTTGATGGTCCAAACTAAATTTCACAGGATTGGTATGGCTGTTTGGGTTGCTAGAAGAGCTTCTGCCTGAGAAAATGCTTTTATGAGAAGATAGTCTATGTAGGGAGCTATGTGAATTTATAGCAGATGTAAATGGGCTGTGACTGCACTCATAAACTTGGTGAAAATTTGATGTGCTGAGGAGAGGCCAAATGGTATGGCTACAGATTAGAAGTGTTTGTTCTTGAAGGCAAACTGAAAATATATTTGGAGCAGCAGGTAAATAGGGACATGGAGATATGAGTCCTTTATGCCTAAAGATTTAGGAACTCTCCAGGATCCATAGTGCTGATTACCAATCTGATGGATTCCATCCTGAATTTTCTATAGGTCCCAAATTTGTTCAGTCTCTGGGTGAAATTTACTAAGGGTGGATTTAGTCCGCCCGAAGTAAATTTCTGACTGCACGTGCGGTATTCCGATCGATTTGTGATCGCACGATCGTAATTGCGCTTGATTTGCGATCGCAAATCAATCGGAATACCGCACATGCGGTCAGAAATTTACTTCGGGCGATCGTTTCGCCCTTAGTAAATTTCGCCCTCTAAGTCAAAGACTGGACAAAACTGATTGTTATTCTTGGGAACAACGAATAGGTTTGAATAATATCCCCTGAACCTTTGATCGAGAGGTACTGGATAAATGACCTTGGTTTTTATGAGCTGTGCCACAATGGTCTGAGATGGAAACCTTGAGAGAAAAATAACTCCGGGGGAGGGGGTGTTTGATCCTGAATTCTATTTTGTAGACCGTGGAAGTGGTTTGCAGAAGCCAGTGGTCTGAAGTAATTAGCTTCCAGGCTTAGAATGTGGCTTTTTCTTTTTTTCAATTTAAACAGTTTATTGACTTTAATCGAACAGTTTAACATTGTTTTTACACAAATATATTACAATTTTTCCTGTTGTTAAACTTTTGGTTGAACATTATACAATTTTTCTATTAAAGCATTTTAACAATTGTACAGTATATAGTAATATAAAAACAATATTTATAACATCTTTGTAACAGTTTTATATTGAAACATTCAACAATTGTAGATAGTAATACAGAAAAATTTCTAGCTTCTTTGAAACAGTTTGAAGTTTAGATAGTAGCATTGCAGTTCCTTCCAAATTGTCTTTCCTCTTTTTGTTTTGTGTTCTATTGTAATTCTACTTTTGTGTCTGTCTTTTCATTGTGTTGGTATGTTGTCTAGATATGCTATATATTTTTTTTAATTTTTTTTTTTTGTAGCCAGTAATATTTATTGACAAAAATTGTTTCAGATTAAATTTATTTCCAAGAAAAAAAAAATGGGAGGATGATTGTTTGCATGAAGCTTTACATTTTTATTCTTGCCAGATATCGCCATACTTGTTTGTCTTTGCTTCTTTTTTGGATGCTCTGTCTTGTGTGGATCTTATAGAAATGTCAGCCCTCTGAGTCTCAGCCATCTCATAGGTCTCTCTGTTGCAGGTTCGCAGCTCATCATAAGTCATTGTTTTATGCTTAGGATTTTCCTCGAGAAGCTGTGCTGGCTCTGGTACAATGTTATCAGATATTCCTGTAGGAGATGATTCGCTGAGAGAAGCACTGAATGCACAGTGTCTGGGCTGGAATCATACTGACTTGAGTAGACACTGGAGGGGGGTTCAGCTGCAGCAAAACCACCAGCTGCTCATCAGTCCATCATTGAGAGACTTTTACCCTTTCAAAGCGCTTGCCGTTTTTAACTTCAAATGTAAGTTACTATGGAATAAATTTGTTATTCATTTTATTGGATCACTACATGGTCTTTCTCTTGTTCTATCTTTGAGATATTTACACCAGAAATCGACTCCTGTTCTACAAGTCTTTAATGTGCGATCTATGTGCCTTTATCCCAGGTTCATCTGGTGAGTGTTTCCACTAAAGGGGGCCAGGGTAAAAAAAAAAAAACCCTGCTGTTTTTTGCACAGCTACTGATATGATTAACTGCACAATAGTGTATGTTTTTAAAAAAATTGGTGTCAATCCAATCTTTAGCACTTCACTTTGTTGCAGCACTGTGTTAATTGACTTTATTTTAGCACAATCATTATTTACACCATTGTGTGTCCTGCACCAAATATTGCCTCATAACTCAAATAATATTACGCGAGGTATCTTCCTCTTTTTGTGTGTCACGAGCAGCGCTTACCTCAGCTGCCGCGCTGCTCGTGTCTCCGGTTTGTCTGATGCCGGCAAGCGCTGGGGAGGTGTGTATCCCCTCACTTCCGGGTTCTCGGCCAATCATGGCCGGCTGACGTCACGAGTGACGTCAGCAGCAGGGGATTTAAAAGGGAGCGCTGTGATTAGCATAGCGCTCGAGTATTGTTGTTACTATCCTTGTTAGGGTTGGTCCTGCCTGCCTGCCTGCTGCTTGTTTCTATGATTAAGGATTGGATCAGCCTGGTGTTATGCAAATACCTGCCTGCGTTTATGTCTGCTTATGCTTTACAGCCCGTTTCTGCTTTGAGTCTACGTCTCTTAAAGGGATCATCTCTATGTGTTTCCAGCCAAGTGGTTCTGCAGCTTCTATGTGAGTCTCGTCACAGCTAGCACCGCAGCAACAGTAAGTCAGCACTGGTAATTCAGTGTGGAGCCAGGAGTGATGCCCAGGAGTGGTTATCGTACTCTGCGCTGTTCCGAGGAGGTGCTGTGAGTTGTAGTTCGTGGGTGCCCAGGGGTGCTGTGAGTGACGTCTATGCTAGCTGCTCCTATTGATCCAGTCATAGTTGGGCTATGTCAGGTTGTCGCCAGGAATCCCAAGTGAGTGCCAGCTGCCATCAGTGGGTGGTTACTCTGAGGGTCACGATCTGGGAGGTATCTGCCGTAAAGGCCATATCCCCTTGCGGGGGTTAAGGGTGAAGACCTGGCCCTCCTAAGATTCCGCGCCTCAGGGCTAACCAGTGTCATCGCCTACTGTGGCACAGAGGATCCACATAATTATTAAAGTCCCGTTCCTATCACTCCCTGTTTGTTACTTGTGCACGTACACCTTAGTGCTTCCAGAAGGTGTACCACCTGACCCTGTTTCCTTTCACGTTTGTACGCCTTAGTGCCTTTAGAGGCTTAACGGGCTATGGGTTCACTATAGCTCCTCAAGTGGCGACCCAGTTCCCAAAGTAATTCCTGTGTGTGTTTTGTTATCCTGTGACATTGTGTTTTTTTGTGCTCCTTACTCCAGAGCATCCTCATATCGTCTCCTACGATTATTGTCTTCTTCAAATAAATTCAATGTATGTGCTTACCAGAGCACAAAAGTGTATACAACTTTGAATAATAACAGAAGAATTTTCCAAATTTCACAGATGTTAGATCAGATGAGATGATATGGAATGGTGTTTGCAACAAACAAACTCAGGATAGATAAGGACCTCAAGACTCCACATTCAGAAAAGTACTGTACGTCTCAAAATCGCATGTAAAAACTGCAAATAGTCCCAATTTCACGAGATGGCGTCACTCCTATGCGTTTCGCTGCTTAGTTTTATCCTTGCAGCTTCATCAGGGAACCATCAAATAAAACACCATTTAACTCAGGAATACCCTCCACAAGTATATATTCCATGAAATTACACACCATCAGCTATCTAGGAATACAAGGCTTGTTCTCATGCATGCAGATATGTGGACGCATGGATTTGTGAAACTCACTGGTTTCACACAACAAAAAAAAAAGAAAAAAAAAAAAGAAGATAAAAGTGCAGCTTCAACACAAACCAAGGTAAACTGAAAGAGCAATGTCTCCTGAACAGAACAAAACTCCATATGTATAGGTGCACACAAAGATACAGTTGTCAAGCACTATAAAGTGAAGCACACCTTCAGCTATCTAGGCATACAAGGCTGGTTCTTGTGAATGCAAATTTGTGGACACAAGCCCCCATTAAAATCAATGTTTTCTGCCAATTTGTTGGAACACTGATAAAAATTCAGAGTCAAAGCAGCTCTTCTTTCACATATCTTCATTGAACCCACCCAAAAAAAAACATACAAAATCTGAAATGCTTCCTGAACAGGTGTGCACAAATGTATGGTTGCCCTACACCCCAAAGTAATGCATGTGACGCAAAGGTAATTTTCACTGAAAATCTTAGTAATGTAGCAAGAAAACCCTTTATCTCCTGAACACTCCCCACAAAGTATATATTTCCTAAAAGTACACCCCTTCAGCTATCTAAGTGTACTAGGCTTGTCATTGTGGATGAAGGCAGATTTGTGTAATGCAGGCTGACTTGTCTTGTGGACACAAGCCCCCTATCAAAGTCACTAGT
The DNA here is from genome assembly GCA_019650415.1 of Pipa parva. NCBI lineage: Eukaryota > Metazoa > Chordata > Amphibia > Anura > Pipidae > Pipa > Pipa parva. Next base: position 6,920 of record WMED01021921.1, on the reverse strand, counting down.
TTCTGCTATTTTGCTGAAAAATGGATAAAAATGCAGGATCAAAGCAGTATTATTTTACATATCTACATTGTAACGTCAAGAAGCATACAAAATCTGAAAGAGCATTGCCTTCTGAACAGAAACCTACCCAATACGTGTAGGTGTACAGAGAGGTACGGTTGTCAAACACCCCAAAGTGAAGCATATGTGAAAGCTCATGGGTAATTATGACTGAAAATTTGAGCAATGCAGCCAAAAACCATTTACCTTGTTAATACCCCCAACAATGTATATATCCTCCTAAAGTACACGGGGGGCTGCACTAGTCCTATGGAGGCTGTCCGGGTCCCAAGGGACGGGCAGGCTTCCTATGGGGGCTAGTACTCTGATGCCAGCTTTTTATATGCTTGGTGCCTGTACCTGTACCTGTAGGAAGAATGTGGTTCCTCTTTGTTATTGACTCTTGTGATGATTGTGTCACAGGAATTACACATACTGGCCCTTTTCTAAACCCTTCACCTCCCCAGTAACCCAAAAAAATCCTGGCTCTGCACCTACAGCTGCAGAAGGCGGCTTGAAGTGAGCAAAAGTTCAACTATGTAAAAATTACATAGCTGGCATTTACAGGTAGCAGATACTGACTCTGAAAGTCTTAAAGAGGGCTTTGCTCTTATCAGATCTGGACTGGGGGTCTTTAATATCCAGAACCACCTTAATTAAATCATCCATATTTTTATTTGTGTCCTGCCAGGGCTGCTCCTCAAGCTCTTTTTGAGAGGGGAGAGATGCCTCACCTGTGGATATTATAAGACCTTCCTCTTGATCTGAGGAATGGTCTGTGTATAGGGTTAGAACAGAGTGTTCTTCTCTAGAGGTGGTACCTCTTTTACACTTGGGGACAAAAGACTCAGAAAGCTTCTACAATATTTTTCCCATGGAGGAAGCAAGCTGAGGAAGTCCCTGTAAGCCTGCTAAGGATTTAGTAAATGAGGCTGCCCCGGCTGGTCATGTCCTCTAATATGGAAGAGGATCCTGCCAAGGGAGTCAGGGGCGAAAACAACCTGACTGTCTGGTTTTGGAACCAAATTTAAATTTAAGAAGTAGCCTGCAGTCAGAAAAGGCTTGATTTGGGCATATAGAAGGACCAGAGATTGAGGTAAGCACTATAGCAAACCAACATGGAATAAAAGTCTCTTAAAGAGACTTTTTTTATATAATCTAGAAGAGGGATCTTATTTAGAAGGGAGGATATGGGAATTGTTGCACTTACCCCTTACACAGTCCCACACTATACTCTAACTCATGCTGGTGGATAGACAGATTAAGCTGTTGTGGCCATCCATCTGAATACTCCGATCCACTGGTAAGGGTCATCCTTGCATTAAAAAAACTCACTAGAGGTCTGTCCTGTGAAGCTTACTGTGCAGAAGACACAGAAAAACTAAACTGAGAAGGGGAAGAGGCAGGGATAAAAGGGGAAGTGGGAGGATCTTAGTCAGATCCTTGCAGGATCCTACCTCCTGATGAGAGCACCTTTTATCCAGTGTTCCTGTGTCCTCCACGACGTAAGAGAAAATAAAATTTAATTTCTACTAATCCTGCTACGAATATTTCACAAGTGTTCAGATCCTTGATTAGTTCTTTCATTTCACCGAATAACAAATCATACACTGGAAGTTTGTTGTAAAATGTTTATGCAAAAGCACTGAAACACAAAATTATTTTTTTCCCCCTTTTTAACTGGACATTATCTAATGTTAGAAAAAAATAAAATCTGCATTATGCATAGTGAGTCTCTATTTTAGAGCTTTTTAAAGTTTTCTTCTATTGTAATCACTATTTCTTATCTCTAACTAAGGAACAACAAAAATAACAAACGGTAAATCAACTTGAATCAAAATAAATGATAAAATAACTCCCCCTACTCACATCCAAAGATATATACTGTATATATATTATATGTCATTTCATACATTTATAACATCGTGAAGATCTCAGGTCCTCCCTTTAAAGCAGTATCTTCAAGATCCACAGTTTTTGTACATCTAAACATGGGTGTCATTTTGTTGAATTTAGCAAGATATCCGTAAAACCATAAAAGTTACCTTATTCAGTGGCACAATACGAGTGGTAGATTGTGCAGTAGTAACCTTAATTATCCTAATGGACATACTTTGAGGCAGAGTCTATTTAGAATACCTGATGTCACAGAGCTGCCCCTAAACTTGCTTAATTATTAAAGCGCTCTATACAACATGGAGGAACAATAGAAAATGTGCAAGTATAATTTAAAACAGGCCCACCATCCAGTAGAGCTTTTAAATTATTGTTAGAATTCTATAGTACACCCAGATACACCCTTATGGTATAACAAACCTAACAAGCCACAATGATGAACTGGAGCACTCCCACCCTTGGGCCTCACTGGGAGGGGCAGGCTGGGACATAATCCTGTGCAACTGTTACTTTGAACAGTTTCAAGAACAATTTTCAATTCCATATATCCACCAACAAATCTATCTTCAAACAAAGTATGTCTACCACATTGTCCTGGTAAAATGCAAAAACCCAATTTCTCTGTCAGAGCTGCAGAGGTAAGTTTTGTTCCAGGTATATTTTACCTCTTTAGATTTACACTTAATGAACCCTCATTCCTTTCCCATAAGTGCCAGGTGTGGAGACATGTCACTTTGTCATTGTCCCTTATACTGTATAAATACTTGCTATGTAAACACTGCTTTTAATAAGGGTTGAATATTTAAAATAAATGTGGGAATGTTAAACTGCTTTTTCATCAATAAGCTAATATTGGTGATCATGTAAAACCAGTACAAGTACATAAAATATAAATTACCTGTGATGCAGATTTGTTTGACTGAAGTAAATGCGACTTAGGCAAACCTGGTCTGTTGGGTGAATCTTGACTGAATAAAGGAGACTGAAGTGGAGACAAAATCTGCCTTATATCTAAAAATAATCAATATAAGACAAATGTGATACATTATAATAATCTGACAACAAAAAACCATTTGTAATACTTTTATACACATAATAAAGTGCCTTGTGTTTGTACTGAAAGATGACAATTCTAAAGAAGTTGTTTCTTCTCCAATAAACTATTACATAAACTAAATCCCCAAATTATTTTTATTTTCAAATCTGATAAGATCACTCAGTACAAAATGGGTAGAAATAGCAGTTTATTAATGCTTTATTGCATGTTAACAATTTAAAAGAACCAATCACATTATAAAGTTAACTATTCTTTAAAAGACCAGTAACACAAGAAATTCGACATTTGGAATTTACATGTATGTTCAAGGCATCTAAAACAGATTATTTGTATTGCTTTATGTATACTTGCTGTTGGTGGGCATATACATAGATATGCAAACATAGATACAAATGTCAGTTGATATTTAGTTAAGGCATATTCATGACTGACTCTATGGTCCAATATAAAGAAAGTAAATGTAATCTGAAATAAAAGTACTATGCTTTCCACAAACGTTCCAAATTGGGAACGTTGGACTATTAAAGGTTAATATGGGGAGAAACTGTGAAAGTTAAGTGTGGTTCAGCTTGAACCTTGCATTCAGAGTTTAATTGTATACCAGCACTCAGTTCCCTGGGCTGTAATAATTATAGTAAAAATAATTTTGGCATTTAACGTTTAATAAATACACAAAAATCCAATATACAAGCAGGGTTGATTTTAGAGAAACTGGAACCCTGGGCAAATTGAGCCCCTGCCCCAATCCAAAGGCCTCCAGCTCTGGAAGAGAATAGAGCTTTGTAACTCTATGGGGAGCCACTTGATGCTATGGGCCCTGGGCAACTGCCCAGTTTGCCCCCACTGCAATGCTGATCCTGTATACACCACTACTATTGAGTAGGTCCCCCTAGTGCCACCAAAACTGCATTGACCCATTGAGGCATTGACATCTGTGTAGGTGCCTTATTGTATGTGGCACAAAGGTGTTGGCAGCAGGTACATTAAGTAATGCAAGTGATGAGGAAAGTGCCGCAACAAATTGGACTTGTTTCATCCTCATATCCCACATATGGTGGTTTCCCAGTTGTCGTTCCTTGGACAACTTTTTGTAGTTACTAACTACTGCATGCTGGAAATAATATTCCGTTTTGGTTGCTTGGAGATGCTAATTGTTCAGCCATAACAAGTTGGTCATTTTTTAAAGCCACTCAGATCATTATGCTTGCCCATATTTTCTGCTTCCAACATATCAACTTCAAGAATGGACTGTATATTTGCTGCCTGATATATTCAGTTCCTTGACTAGTTCCTTTTTAATTAGGTAATCACTGTTATTAAATTCAGCTCAGAATGATAGGGCTCAGAGGTGCATAAAGTAGTTTGTTAGGACATTGTAACTCTAGTAAAGTTGGGTCTTCCTATGGCTTTACATACTGTAGCTTGCTCATGGTTCATTATTTATATACAGGAAATGCATAGGCAAGTTAACCTGGCATAGAAGGTGAACAGTTATAACTGCAGTGCAGTATTTATGTAGAAACCTGCTGTGTCCCCTGTAGAAACAAAAAACACTTTCAGAAATTCTAGCATTATTTCAGGTCACATAACTGTATACAAGGATTCCATTTCATGGAAATATTTTGATTAGCTACAGAAAGTGCAGCTACCGTAGGTAACAATTTCATAAAAATTGGTTGTTACCTATATAAAATAATAAAATCTTCAAACTGTATACTCATCAAACTTGAGTGCCTAGACTGGCCAAGTGCATTCAAATTCCAACCCATATTCGGAAGACAGACGCCAAGTACAGAACAGGGTATGTATGCCACTACTAGTAGTACAATACAGTGTTATGATTTATAGGCCTCTACTGTGTGCACAGTTTTTAGAAAGCCAGCAATGTCTATGAAAACATACTTGCACAAAGAAGAAAGCTATATTCTATATTGTTTTAATATTTTTTTGCATTGTTTAGGAAGCAAAGCACAGTAGCACAGAAAACATTCAGTATTTGTAGACAGGATATTTTTTTTATCTCACTTATAGAAATATACCCCAAAATAAGTATGATTGATCTTAAAATAATTACTGTGTTTTATAGATCTGATCCCAATTCTCAAGTTAGTTTTCCCGCAACCTCGCTTCACTACATGTGATGTACCAATCTCATATAACCTGTATAACTCAGGTCATACTTCTATAGGTGATCCATTTTACACCAAGCATCACAGACTTATACTTCTAACCAATTTATATAAATTGAAGTCATGCAATCGTTAGAAAACTTTCCTTTTTAATTATAATACAATTGCAAACATCGATGTATTGGTGATATTTTAAAATATCAAAATTTTAAATGCACCAATGTAAATGACAATCACCTTGATGCTAATCTATAATAAAGGGAGTCAAGGACTGCTATGGTTTTGCAGGAAAAGGAGTTTAGAACAAGAATTAGAAGCACTGCATGCTTTCCTGCAATCTATATTTTTAAAATAAATTTAAGTTACAAAAAATTTGTGTGGATTTATACATCTACAATGATAACCCAGAACTTACTTAATGGGGATATCAGGACTTGTTCTTGAAAATCTTCAGAAATGTTTTGCAAAGAATGTCTTATCAGTGGCATGTTTAAATGTCCTTTATTCTGCAAGTCACTAGCAATACAGGGTACTGTGGAGACAATATTGCTGGACACTTTTGGATGAGTCAACTGAAAAAAAAAAAAAGCATACATACCATACAAATAAAGTTAGCATTTACAAAAAAAGAAAAAAAATAATAATATTTTTAGTCTAGAAGGAGGGCTGAAACATTGACCTAAATTTTTATTGGTTTTCCAAACATAGGTGCAGAATTACAAGTAGCACATGCTGTATCTATGGTAGATCATCTGTTAAACAACGAAATATCACATATTTATGTTCAGCTACTGAATAATAATGCTGTTTAGCACTGCTTCCACAATTTTCTATTTTGAGAGAAAAAGGAAATAGAAACAAGCTTAACTATATTGCTACAGCTCTGGTGTTCATTTATTTTATTCCTCACAGGAAAGGTCTAATGATTGTGTATGGGGTAACCTGAAGCTTTACATGAAGGGTAATTGCAAATATGAAATTGAATATACCATGCCACATTTTATGAATTTTACAGCAAAGTCAACAAATGTGGATACAATTCTCTTCTCCAGAGCAATTATGGCCATTTTAAATATTTTTTAAGAGGATATGAAATAAAATATATATTTGTACTCTTATTAAACCTGATTCATTGTTAGTTTGGAGGGTGATAGGTTCTCCTTAAACATAAATATAATTTTAAGACATCATTTTCATTTTTGCATCAAAGCTGGACCCCTTTGCTCCCCCAGGCATCACACTACAATCATTCCAAAGGACAGCCTGAGCAGAACTGTAAAAGGAAGCACAAAATTTAAGAAAAAAAAAAAATCGGGTTCAATTTCTTCTCCTGATGAAGCATGTAGCATGACAGGTGAAACGTGTTGAGATTTGCTGTTTTTATCTGTTTATGGAAACAATTATGTATGTTATCCCATTGGGTTTGTGAGTATATTCATAACCTTATACAATCCTTTTTCACCATTAAAGACTTCTGTAACACTGATGAAACTTAGTAGATATAAGTTTACCAAAATTACTATTGCTTTAAATATATGTGAAGGGAGTTATTCTAAGTTCTAGAAATTTCCTTATGCTGGAGTAACTGTTAGCTCACCTTAGGGTGCGAGAGTGCAGTGTAGACCTATTTATCTGGGTCCCTGTGTGTCTGCCACCAGATCCAGTGGAGACAGGGTGCTGCTCCTGTAGCACACCCCTAGCAAAGACAGAAAGCTGAGGTACTAGCTCTTAATTAACTCACTAGCTTAAAGGAACAGTTTAGGCACCAACAGTTATTTGCTGTCTGTTTGGCACTGTTA